>JAVMKO010000005.1:91198712-91231212 GCA_032164245.1 Sternotherus odoratus | reverse complement strand
TTTTAAATAAAAAACAGCTAAAAAAATTATCCAAAGTGCAGGACTTGGTAGTGATGGTGGATTTTAGCTACCTAGATATCTGTTGGGAGACAGGATACAGATTATCCAACAAGTTCTTGAAGTGCATTGGAGGCTACTTTTTATTCTAGAAGATATAAAAAGTGACGGTTCTAGAGCAGCTATTCTAGATTTGATTCTGACAAATACAGCGGAGCTAGTTAAGAATTTGAAGGAAGATGGCTACTTAGGTGAAAGTGATCATGAAATGAATAGAGGTTATGATTCTAAGGAATGAAGTAGGAAAAACAGCTGAATAAAGACAAAAGCGACAGAGTCTTGTAGCACCTTATAGACTAACAGATTTTAGGGGTCATGAGCTTTCGTGGGCTAAGACCCACTTCATCAGATGAATGTTGTGGAAATCTCCAGAGGCAGGTATAAATATGCAGGCAAGAAAGCAAGGTAAATTCAATCAGAGGGGGTGAAGCCCACTTCTAGCAGGTGATCTGGAGGTGTAAAGACAGTGGACTTCAAGAAGGAAGAATTTAGCAAACCGTGTAGGTGAGTTCCCTTGTGAAGCTGATCTATGGGAAATAAGATTTCTGGAAAGTTGGCAGTTTTTTAGAGAGACATTATTAAGGGCACAAGAACAAACTATCCCTATGCATAGAAAATATAGACAGTATGGTAAGAGACTGCCCTGGCTTAACCAGGAGATCTTCAATGACCTAAAACTTGAAAAAGAGTTATACAAAAGTGGAAAATAGGTGAAGTTATGAAGGTTGGATATAAAAAAAAATACAAGCATGTAGGGACCAAGTTAGAAAGGCCAAGGCACAAAATGAGATTAAACTAGCGAGGGTCATAAAGGGTCACAAGAAAACATTTTACAAATAGATTAGAATCAAGAGGAAGACTAAGGACAGAGGAGGCCCATTATTCCATGAAGTGGAAAAGACAATAACAGAAAATGCAACTGTGGCCAAAGTGTTAAATGACTTTTTCATTGTAGATTTCACCAAAAATATTAGCACTGATTAGATGACTAACACAGTGAACATTAGTGTATATGGGGTATGAGCTGAGGCTAAAATAGAGAAAGAACAAGTTAAAAATGACTTAGACCAGTTAGATATCTTCAAGTTAACAGAGTCTGACAAAAAAACATCCTAGAATATTTAAGGAACTGGCTGAAGAGATCTCTAAGCCATTAGCAATTATCTTTGAAAACTCAGGGATGTTGGGAGAGATCCCATAGGATTGGAAAAGAGCAAAATAGTACCTATCTGTGAAAAGGTGAATAAGGACAACCCAGGGAATTGCAGACCAATCAGCATAACTTTGGTGCCCGAAAATATAACAGATCAAATTCACGTAGCTGAATTTGCGTATCTACAGCCAATCTCCACCCCTAGTGAAGACCAGCCCTTAGTACTGATAAGGCTTCCGTGGAGTACTATGTCCATTTCTGGGCACCACACTTCAAGAACGATGTAGACAGATTTGGAGAATGTCCAGAGGGGAGCAGCAAAAATGATTAAAGGTCTAGAAAACTTGACTTATGAGAAAGATTGAAAAAATCAGGTTTGTTTAATCTGGAGAAGAGAAGACCGAGACAATCTTCAAGTAAATAGAAGATTGTTATAAAGAGGAGAGTGATAAATTGCTCTCCTTATCTGCCGAGGACAGGACAAGAAGTAGCGTGCTTCAATTGCAGCAAGAGAGATTTAGGTTAGACATTAGGAAAAACTTCCTAACTGTCAGGGTAGTTAAGCACTGGAACAAATTGCCTACGGAGGTTGTGGAATCTCCATCATTGGCAGTTTTTAAGAGCAAGTTAGACAAACACATTAGGGATGGTCTAGAACAGGGGTCTCAAACATGCAGCCTGCGGGCCAATGAACTAGTCCTCATGCGGCCCTCGTGGTCATTTGAGTTTCAGACCCCTGGTCTAGAAAATACTTAGTCCTAGCCTCAACTGGTTCACCAGCCTCTCTGCACTGGGGGAAGGGCGTGTTGGTTCACTGGCTGTCCTGCACCCTGGTGCGGGGGGGTTATTTTGTTTGCTCTTGGAACGGAAACAAAGCCAGGGCCGGCCCTGCGAGTTATGCGTATATATTTTTGACATCCTGGTTAATCCACATTCTGGTTAACCCAATCCTGGATAATCGAGAGTCTACTGTACTCCGATTTTTCATGGTGGGAAATACCTAGGTAACAACAACCTCTTTGGGTCAGATATTGCATATGACAAAGTCAGGGTGGGTTTTGCCATTGACTTCAATTAAAGCAGAACTGGGGCCTTAGCTCCTGATCGGAGTCAGGAGTATTTTCTAGAAATAAGATATTGGGCTTGCTTTTCCCATTGAAGTCAGTAGCAAAATTCCATTTACTGAAATAAGGGTGGGATTGGGCCCACAGTGTGTAATGGCCATTTTTAGAATGCATCTTCAGAACAGCACTGCAGTCCTCATAACAGCAGCCAAAACAACAGAAGCCTCCAAGCACCAGCACAACCTCTGAAGTGAAGTCATGATACCTGCTTGTTCTGTGGGAATAGTAAGAAACTAGGTTTCTTTAGAGTAACCAGGAGTAAGTCAGGCTTTGTCTACGCGAGCACATTTGTTAGCAAACTTTCGTCATTCAGAGGCGTGAAAAAACCAACCCTCCTGACTTGACATAAGTTTCACCAACCAAAGTGCTGGTGTGGACAGGGCTGTGTTGGCAGGACACATAGTTAATGCAGGTCATTGGGGATGGTTTAATTATGCCAGCAGGAGAGCTCTCTCCTGCTGGCCAAAGCAGCTACACTGAAGACCTTACAGTGGCACAGCCATAGCCGAGGTATGGGAGCAGGCCATAAGGGAAGTACATACAAATCTGGGGACAGCTTCCTTAATGGAACATGATCAAGAGCATTGCTAGGCCTAAAAGCTGACCTACCTTGACAGCGGTTTCAGCTGACAAATCTTACCTTATGGATTGACAGCATGTTTTTTGTTTGTTTTGGCAACCAGATCTTTCTGGTGGATTACACAGAAAGATATGCCAAAATGGACAGTTTTAAGTATGACTCACTATAATGGTTCAAACCAGAAAGAGCACCGTGCCCTTAATCAGAAGTAGCTGCACAGGTTTGGACTAGATGGTCCACAGATGGATTGGAGTACTTAGTAGGTCTCTTCTAGCTGTTATTTCTATGTTCATAGTCTGTTGTTCTCCTTGTGACCTCACTATTTGTCCCTGAAGAAACGGGAAGCAGCCTGTCTTCAGGCAGTGAGGAAAAAGCCAGGATCTTCTAAAATGGATGCCCAAAGTTAGGTTTTAAGTCCACAGGTACCTAAATAAGTGACCTGATGTTCAAAAACTCTGAGTAGTCAGCAGATCCTAATAAAGTCAATAAGTATATGGCATTTTTGAAAAGCAGGTTACTTATTTAGGTGCATAGGTATATAGGCATCCATTTTAAAAAATGTTGGCTAGAAATGTAATGAAGGGGGGACCAGTACCTCCAGTTTTTTGTGGTATCTTAATTTCAGAATAATGCCCTTTATGTCTTTTGGGGCACTGTACTGACAAGGTACTGCTTAAACCAGTGCTTATGTGCTGAATAGAGAGGAATGGAGTATTTCTTTATATCAGACTGAGGTGCACTTTATCTCACCTCTCCCCTACTAACATTATTCAAATGTGGCCCTGAGAGTCCATGTGGCAGGACATGGTGTGCAGTGGAGCTGCAAACTGTGATGTCTGTATGTATGAGGACACAGATGCTGGCTGTTGGATTTGAATTACTATGAACCCCAGTCACTTGTGGATGAACTTTGTTCAGTTCTGGGAGGGTTAAGAGATGTGCAGTTTGCTTATGTGCCACTCAGGTGTACTAGATAGAACAAGTGACCTACCTGAGAGTGTGTGTGTGTACAAACAAACACGTGTGAGAGAGAGAGGAATTACACACTGTATACTATAAAGTTTTGAAGCATAAGCTTTCGTGGGCTAATACCCACTTCGTCGGATGCAAGCATCCGACGAAGTGGGTATTAGCCCACGAAAGCTTATGCTTCAAAACTTTATAGTTAGTCTTTAAGGTGCCACAGGACTTTGTTACCTCTGCTATTCCAGACTAACACGGCTACCTCTCTGATTCTTGACACTGTATACTGTCTGTTCTAAAGCATATAAACCTTCAGACTACTACTACAGCTAACAAAGATTTTCCTGAAGTGCAAAGAGACCTGTACAAGAGAAAAGGGAAGCTTGAATTCTACCCCAGATGCTCTCTGACAGCAGTTTAAATACCAGTCATGATATATTCAGCCATGGATTTGTTACAAGATGCATTAAAATAAAGCAATATCAAAAAAAGAAATTAACGTGACTGCCTCTCTGAAATTAAAGGCAGAACATTGCCAAACTCCCCAAAGGTTTCTCATGAGCATGCTTTTGTCCATCCTGTTTATCTTCTAAGGATAAAGTATAAGCTCATGATTGCTCTCAGTTGAGTCTCCTGCAACAGAGAACCCTGAATTTTACCTGGGACAATGTGAAAAATTATAAAGAAAGTTCAGGGATTAGGTAAAAGAGTTGAGTTAAGGCAGCATGAAACCATAGGCTATTGTGAAAGATTTATTTTGCTCGATTTATACCAGCTTTTTAGGCCAGATTCCAGGTCACACAGCTACAATTCACAGTGGCAAACACTGCAGCTGGCCATTCGTTTCTTCCAGGATAGGATCTTTATGATGGTGTCACCGTTGTCCAATTGGGTAGTGTTTCTTATTTGCCAACAATACTGATAATGATTGAATGGAGTTTCTCAGCACAGATAGGAGAGTTATTAGTGACCCTCGCTTCTTGCCATCGTTTTGAAAGCAGAGGTTACAAGCGTTCATGAGCAGAGTGGTTTTAACAGAGAAGGCTCTAATAGCATAAGAGGGTGAAAAGATACTTTTAAATCTGTGAAAAACAAAACACTTGAACAGTAGTACAGCCAAAAATTTCACGAATTACAAATATGTAGCAAATAGGCCAAACTCAGCCTGGGCTGTGCTGCTAAGATGAATCAGAGATACCTGTATTTCCTGACACAGGAGAGGATTGCACAGAGTATACACAGTGGCTCACTTGGGGGAATGGACATGCCGCCTTGGAGTATTCCCCTCTGGGAATTTAGAGACTGACCCAAAGTTCAAGGAAGTGAGTTTTAGGCCCTTTATGCAGGGGTTTACCCCTTAGCTGGCTGTACTTCCTGGTACATTTCTGTGTACTATGGAAATAACCTGCCTGGCTCCTTACCTGCCCCTTTCCCATCTGAGCATGCAGAGAATAGGGTTTAGCCCAAAATAAGATAATTTACTTCAAGTCCATGGAGAGCATGTTTCATTTTTGCATTATACCCTAGTCATGTTATTAGTTATTATATTTACATAAAGTCATCACCTTTAAAAATAAAGGCACTAATTG
This sequence comes from Sternotherus odoratus, assembly GCA_032164245.1. Classification (NCBI taxonomy): domain Eukaryota; kingdom Metazoa; phylum Chordata; order Testudines; family Kinosternidae; genus Sternotherus; species Sternotherus odoratus. Next base: position 91,225,746 of record JAVMKO010000005.1, on the reverse strand, counting down.
TTATGCACTATGAGACCTAGGAGCATAAAACCTTAGCACAAAAATTGTCGTATTTTGCTAACTGCTTTAACCTAAAGCTCCAACAGAAAGAAATTGTTCCCGCGACTCGTATTTTTCATCATTTGGTCATTAAATAGTGATGGATATAAACCTATAAAGTACCTAAACTGAACCTTTTAACAATCCATGAGCAATACTATCATTTCTTTAATAGAACTTGCTGACCGTGCCTTTCTTCGATGCCATTTGTCATTTTCAGCATGCAATAATCAATAACTTGGCTTTGAAATAAATAATATAACAGTCACAATATATTATCTTTCAGGCTGGCCTTATACTAACCATGAAATAGGACTTGGGAAGATACAACCTTTAGGTAAATGTTAAAAATGGAATAACACTGAAAACAGGAACTAAATGAACTAAAACTTCATAGCTTCCCAATTCATTTATAATTCTCTTCTATTTAGGAAAAAAACGAAAACTAGTTTCTAAACAAAACAAAAAAATCTCGAATCGTCTAACTTCAAGTGTCTGAGTCTGTAAGTTATTCAATCGTGCCTACCCCTTGGAGGGGTTTCAGCAATGTGAATCATCTTCCTGACCCCAATTCAGCAAGGCTTTTAAGTACAATCCATTGTTATTCAGCAAAGCAATTAAACATATTAATTTTTAAGCATATGTTTATTTAAGAATATGCTGAAATTAAACATGTGCCTAAGCATTGGCACCAAAATTAGAAACCTATTTAGGTGCCTAAAGGTGCAGTAGGATAAGTAGGTTAGCCACCTCATTCCCAAATCAATGGAAGTTAGTTACCTACTAATTTAGGTGCTTTTGGAAATCCCTTAGTTGCCTATCTGCATCTTTAGGTACCTAAACACTTTTTAAAATCTGGTCCTTGACTGCCAAATACACAGGGCACAAGTACGGAAGAAATGGCAACCTTCGTTCTGTGTTTCCTTGTTTGGGTGGGCTTTGGTCAGATCCTTAAAATGGTGTGCACCTATTGTCCTTTATTTATGCTAATTAGATATGGTCCAAAGCCAGGACATCCAACCTGAAGCCTGGTTCTGGGGCAGGTGCAAGACAGGAAAAAAACAGCTTTCTGGGTCTGTTTTGGGTGCCACAGAACTTTCAAGAGAACAGGTGATCTTATGAGATTTTCATCATTCTAACTGGCATAATTTAGGGATGAAATCTCAGAAGAATAATTTGCACAAGTTTAATACCATCCACTCCAAATACACGTTAGTGCTGGTTTACCTTGGTGGGGCCTCATCTGGAGTAGTGTGTCCAGTTTTGGGCCCCACACTACAAGAAGGAAGTGGAAAAATTGGAAAGAGTCCAGCAGAAGGCAGCAAAAATGACTAAGGGCCTGGAGCACATGACTTCTGAGAGAGGCTGAGGGAACTGGGATTGTTTAGTCTGCAGAAGAGAAGAATGAGGGAGGATTTGATAGCTGCTTTCAATTACCTGAAAGGGGGTTCCAAAGATGATGGATCTAGACCAGATGACAGAACAAGGAGTAATGGTCTCAAGTTGCAGTTGGGAAGGTTTAGGTTGGATATTAGGAAAAACTTCTTCACTAGGAGGGTGGTGAAGCACTGGAATGGGTTCCCTAGGGAGGTGGTAGAATCTCCTTCCTTAGAGGTTTTTAAGGTCAGGCTTGACAAAGCCCTGGCTGGGATGATGTAATTGGGGATTGGTCCTGCTTTGAGCAGGGGGTTGGACTAGATGACCTCCTGAGGTCCCTTTCAACCCTGATATTCTATGATTCTATGATACGTTTGGGCAGGAACTTTGAACCCCAATCTAAACCTATTGCAAATCCAAGCAGCACAAAGGTCTTCACTAGCAGAGAGACACACAAAAAAATGAATGAATACACTAGACATTGTTTAGTGTATGCTTCTTCTTTGGCAGCCATTACGTAGCTGTGCTATTGTCAGTGTTGTATTCCACAATGACTCACGATTACACCTACTAGACTTGTGCATAGTAAAAATACTATGTGCCTGATTCTGTGCTACCAGTGTATACATCAGGAGTAACTACACTGAAATAAATGAATTTACACCAGTAGAAACCATGCCTAAAATACTGTTGTGCTGTACTTCCCATTCACATCCAGTTTGACTGTTACATCTGATGTATCCTGTATATATTCACTATATATCTTATCAATTGCATTCTAAGTACAGATATAGTCATTTTATATCAGTGAGATGATGTATGCATGTCACACAGTTCATAGTACAGAATATTGATGGATGGATGTTTCGTGTGAATATGTCATTTGTTTGCCATTGAGAAGGGGAAAACATAGCAGCTACTTACCATTTAAAAGAGAAGACGCTGCAGCCAGCAGCTTCCACTTGAAGAGTTCTCACTTTAAAGCTGCAGCCTCTTGGCTCTGCCAATTTTAAAGGGCCAGTCCTCAGAAAGGCATGCTGAGAATAAGTTTTGATAAGCGAGCAACCTTGCATCAGGAAGAGTTAGTAGGGAGCAGGTAATTATCGAGCATGGTGGTCTGAAGGATTCTGTCTGTCACCACTATGTGACTTACAACTTAAAAATGTGTAGGTAGTAAGAGAATTTTAGGAAATGAAACTCCATGATACTTTAGTAGAACCATCTAAAAAACTAAAATGACCTTAGTCCTTAGCAAAGGTAAAGGGCTGGGTTCTTGCTTTTGCACTTGGAGAGATGTGCAGCTTGAAAGTCAGCCCAAATTCCTCCTGGCACAGCAGCAGCTCCACCACATATTGGCTTTAGACTTTAAGGTCAGAAGGGACCATTAGGATCATCTAGTCTGACCTCCTGCACAACGCAGGCCACAGAATCTCACCTACCCGCTCCTGCAATAAACCTCTCACCTATGTCTGAACTATTGAAGTCCTCAAATCATGGTTTAAAGACTTCAAGGTGCAGAGAATCCTCCAGCAAGTGGCCCATGCCCCACGCTGCAGAGGAAGGCAAAAAATCTCCAATCTGCCCTGGAGGAAAATTCCTTCCCGACCCCAGATATAGCAATCAGCTGAACCCTGAGCATGTGGTCAAGACTTACCAGCCAGACACCCAGGAAAGAATTCTCTGGCTCCATCCCATCCAAACTCCCATCACAGGCCACCGGGCCCATCTACCACAAATAGTCAAACATCAAGTAATTGCCAAAATTATGTTATCCTGTCATACCATCTCCTCAATAAACTTATCGAGCTTAAGCTTGAAGCCAGATAGGTCTTTTGCCCCCACTGCTTCCCTTGGAAGGCTGTTCCAGAACTTCACTCCTCTGATGGTTAGAAACCTTCATCTAATTTCAAGTCTCAACTTCCTGATGGCCAGGAAGTTTAGACTTGATAGACAGGATCCATTTGTTCTTGTGTCCACATTGGTACTGAGCTTAAATAATTCCTCTCCCTCCATCGTATTTATCCCTGTGATATATTTATAGAGAGCAATCATATCTCCCCTCAGCCTTCTGTTGGTTAGGCTAAACAAGCCAAGCTCCTTGAGTCTCCTTTCGTAAGACAGGTTTTCCATTCCTCGGATCATCCTAGTAGCCCTTCTCTGTACCTGTTTCCAGATTAGGGCCAGTTTGTGCTCCTGTTGCAATCTCTGTTAAAACTCCCATTGACTTGTACAGGTCCAGACCACTTGAAAAAAAGTCTTCAGGATTATAATAAATAATTAATGGAGATATACCTATCTCCTAGAACTGGAAAGACCTTGAAAGGTCATCAAGTCCAGTCCCCTACCTATACTAGCAGGACCAAGTACTGTCCCCCTGTAGATTTTTTTTGCCCCAGATCCCTAAATGGTCTCCTCAAGGATTGAACTCACAAGCCTGGGTTTAGCAGGCCAATGCTCAAACCACTGAGCTATTCCTCCCCCACCACCTCTTAATTTGATTTTCCAGGGTAAAGGAAGCCGCACTCTTTCCAGGATCCAGACTAATATAAATAACAGTATTGCTTGTTGGTACACAAAAATGACCCTGATAACTTTCCTATTACAGGCCAACACCATGTGGCCAGTGGAGACCTTGCCCTAATTAGTCCCTAGATTTATTTAGTTATTCAGATTTGTAAAATAATAATAATAATAATGGAGGTTCCCATGCCAAGCTCTGGGGACTCTTATAATTTGGAAAAATAAAAAATGATATTAAGCTACTTAAATCCTCTGCTGCACTCACAATCAATGGGACCCCAAAATGTGCCATTCAAAATATGATGCTCTATCCAAACCTCTTCCCTTCCTGTCATCAAAAGTCTGAGAAAAAAGAAATGTCTTTGCAACATGGTGTGGTATAGTCCATTTTCCCATTGTATGGGAGGTTAATTTTAACTTGAGCGGTTGGACACTCTCTTAACATTTTTCAGGATTTGGGACACAAGGTACATCCCTGGATCTATTCCTCTGAACTTGGCTGAAGTTCAATACTAGATGCAGATGCAAATGTTGTAAGGAAAGTGACCCTTTCTCCTTCATTTAGGGTAATTAAGATCTGGATCTGAACTATGCTTCTCTACCACTAGATAGCAGATAGAAAAGCCTTGTATAATTGATGCCTTATGCTGCTTTATGGTGGGAAAACTCATTGCTAATGTAATTTTTAGCGGAGAATGGGGGATAGGTGATATGGGGCAGTAGGGTGAGAAGAGGGGTGGAGGGATTTGGGACGTGCAGGGCTATGATGGCCAGAGAAAGAAGCAACTTTCCCCAGCTCCAGAGCTGTGGCTGCCAGGGAGAGACAGCCCTCCTTCCCAGACTCAGCTCTGTGGCTGCTGTGGCGGGGGAGAGACCCTCCTCCTTCCCAGCCCCAGCTCGGGAGCTGCGATGGTGGGGGAGAGAGGGCACATGCATTGCGTTAGAAAGGTAAGAGTACTGACATTAAAAATGAGTTGTCTGCTTTTACTTGTAGAACAAAAAACCCAATTATTAATATGGGTTTTTTTATGTACCAGTTTTATCCAAAGTGCTTTACAATAGTTAGCTAATGGTATAAATAACATTTGGAAAGATCATTAAGTGGTCTGCCGAGACCCTCAACAATTTTCAAGTAGTCCACAGAAAAAAAGTTGGAGAACCACTGGTCTAGTGGATAGAGTACTGAGACTCAAAAGATCTGCATTCTAGTCCCAGTTCTAGTTATCTGCTGTGTGTCTTTGGATGTCACTTTTTCCTCTATTTCTTCTCCTATACTTTATCTGTAAAGAAAGCAAGAAATACTTGTAGCACCTTAGAGACTAACTAGTTTATTTCAGCATAAGCTTTCGTGGGCTATAGTTCACTTCATCGGATGCACAGAATGGAACAGAAGTAAGATGCATTTATACACACAGAAAGAAAGAAAAGAAAAAAAATGTGCATTAGCATACCAATTTCTTTACGGATACAGACTAACACGACTGCTATTCTTGAACCTACACTTTACAATCTAAATGGACGAGAGATAAACTCTTCAGGGCAATGACTGTTTCTTACTCTATGTGTGTAGAGTATATGTATGCACTATGAGGCCCCAATCTTGGATGAAGTCTCCGGTGTTACCCATAATACAAATAATTAATAAAATGTCATCTTTTTAGGAAAAGTGGAACTTTCATTAAAGAAGTAATTTATTTTGATTTATCCCACTATATTTAAGTAGAAATATAAGGTTACAATCGGAGGCAGGAGGGAAATTCCTAAGTCTACTGAAGAGAGATGACTGGAATCAGCACAGCATTTATTATAAATAACATCAGCATGCGAGTCTAAAAATAGTCTCCCTGATGCTGCATGTATATGACTGATATTAAAAATGACTGATTTAAAAGAAAGTGCTTCACCTCTGTTGCCAGCCAAGAAGGTAGGGCTCTAGTATTCTCAGACTTAAATGCTGCCAGTATTTCACGTTAGAATAGTCATAAAGTTAAAGGTTAATAGGCTGTACAAATGACAGAGTTTAAAGGGGAAAAAATGAGGATGGGAAACCCTTTAGCAGTTAGGGAACATTTTTAAAATGAAGCTCATCTGTATAATGTAATTTTTCTATATTCCTTCTCACGCTGTTGATCATTATTGAAAATATTTCTATTTGCATAAGTGATTTCTCCTTCACTACCCATCTCCGTTTGCTTTTTGGATGATGATTACTTCCTACAGTACATGATGACTCCTAATCCTGCCAACTGACATAACAATCTGCTACCATGAAAATGTAATAGTGCAAAATTAAAACTGTGGCCATAGAGGGGTGATGAGCAGGGAGATATTTTGAATGGGGGGTGCTTTTATTTAATTGTCAGTCAATAAAATTGGTGGGGAGTAAAGGCAAATTAATACATTACAGGTAAATAGCTTTTTGTTTGGGTATTTCAGATTGGCTCTACCCAGTTAAAGCTTTCTACTGTTGTAGTGATTAGCAAAGGATTTTGCAATAATGGCCTTATTGCAGTTAATTGCATACATTTTGCTGTTCCTAGGCTGTAAGATAGTGATGAGATAAATATGACCTGTTAAGAGAAATGCTTCTCGATGGAGACCATTGTTTGTCACATTTGTTTTCATATTGATAGATGAAAAGGAATTCTTGCTTGCGTCGTCATGATTACAATTGTATAATCATAATACAGTGCCCCGGGGTAACCAAGAGTGGGGTCCCATTGTGCTAGATGCTCTACAAACACAGAGTAGTAGATGGTCCCAGCTCCAAAGAGCTTATCATTTAAATTATATTCTGTATAGACCCTCCATTGTAACTGGTAGATATAAGTTGATGGCACTAGTTTTAATGGCATTTATTGCTGCATTATTGGGATTAAAGTGGAAGAGAAGTATGACTGTTTAAAATGCACTATTTGCTTGATGCTGTTCCTTTAGGGCCTGATCTAGTGCCCACTGAAGTCAATGGAGTCTTTCCAACCTGGTCCCTAATATATTGGTTACAAGTTTATCGACTTTCCTTTCAGGGCTGAATTTTCAAAGAAGCGGTTGCGGCTGTCTAGGGCACCTTCAGACAAACACTAAAAGGTGGGATTTTTCCAAGGCTTATGAATGGTGAAGGCAGCCTGAACATCAAACCCATTGAGGAGGCATGCAAGATCTGCACAGGTAGGCTCTGAGCATGTATGTTGCACAGATTGACCCTTGGTTTTGCTGCCTGCTGCTCGTGTTCCTCAACAGCTGCTCCTAGCACTACCCATTTCCCTTTCCGCACCCTTCCCACAAATTTTAGGAAGCACAAAAGCAGCCCCTACAATGTGCCCTTAAAATAAAAGGCAGGAAACAAAACATGTTAAACTAAGTTGAATGTTACTGATTTACTCTTAATTACAGCAGCAGCAACTCAGTCTATAAAATAAATATTGAAATAAAACAACAAAGCGCAGTCTGATCCTCCTCAGTTCCTGAGCAACAGGCAGGTAGGGGGGGTCATTAATTGATGGTCCAGTGTGTGTCCCCTGCACAGGGATTATTTCACGCTTAGAGACGTGTTCTGCGAGCTGTTCTACACAAACAGACCCCTGTGTCTTCACAGAGCCCCTCTGAAATCACCCGGTGCTGCACATGCAGAACAAACTGGCAGGGTCAGGACATTAGTGAATATTCTGCATAGGTCAAGGCAAAATCGGAGACTCTTACTAGACATGTTTTGGGGTTGCTGGATGTTTTGCAATTGTATGGAACTGACCCAAGACTGCACTGGAGTCATCCTTGTTGAAGAGGGTAGAACAGAACAATCTTGCCACTATTTCCCTTTATTTTAAAGAATAGCCACTCCCCACCCCTTTCTTTATTGCCCTGCCTGCATTCAAGATCTCAACTTTTACAGCATCACTTCTCTGCCCATTTTAATAAAATGATTTTAAATGGACAGCATAATATTGAAGTTCTTATTTAAAATGAATGTGAGCATAATGCTCTAGTGTTATTTACATGCAACACCAAATGGAGCACTGTGTAAGTACTTTATCGAGTGATACCAAAAGAGCCTACATATCATTGCATTCAAGAGTTGGTTTTGGCACCCATTTTTTCTGAGATAAACAAACACTTATAATCAAAACGGATTTCCTTAGGCATTAATTAGAGCTGTATCCTGCTATTGCTCGTGCACAAAAAATACTGTTTCAAAGCCCACTACGTTAATTGGAAAGACTCCTGCTTGCTTCAGTGGGCTTTGGATCAGGTCCCTAATTCAGCCACTAAGCAGCATTTCCTTTATCTCAAACTGTCAGTCACACACTACTTTGGGGGCAGACTGAGAGATCCTAACATTGAGTAGTACGTCACTCTACAAGTAACAGTCCTGCTGAGATCAGGGAAGATAATGGTTTAAGGGTACTTTTCAGTGTGAATAAGGGTATCACAACCGGGTCCTTTGTTCTTTTGTATGTACACAATTGCTGTCGAGGTCAAAGGAGGTTTTGCTCACAAGTGACAGATAGAATATGTCCTAAGAGCTGTCAGCCATTAAGCAAGATGGTGGCTTCCTATCTCTGTAGTCATTTTCAACTGATATTACATTGAATACTTTGGGAGCTATCTTGTGATTTCCCTCTCAATTCCCATGGTGAGCAGTTACCAATGCATGAGATCCCACTGAAGTTAATAGGATTACTTGTGTGTTCACCATCAGGAGTAACAGTGGGTTGCCATGTGGCTTTTTGTAATTACTCATCCTTTACCCATTTTTACAGCCAGATAGAACAATTATAACACTCCAACAATAAATTGTACTTTTCTTTTGAAAAAGAGGCCAGGCCTGAAAGTTGAGTGAAAAGGTGATGCCTCTTTATTAGCTTCACTTGCAATAATATATCTGGCTTGTATGCCAAGAAAAGTATAAACAAATAGCAAGTTATTGTTTTTTATTAATAAGGTTTAAACCAGGGCAATAAAAAACATCCTATCTGATCATATTTATGAAACAGTTGTCAATCTCTTTTCCATCTCCTCTAAGTTATTGTATAACTTTGATCTATCTCTAAGAAGAACAAAAATACTTGCTGTAGAGTATGCAGGGCAGTGAGTCACTCTGTTGGAAAGGGAAACAATGGCCATGTATTCTTATAAAATTCTCTGATATTAAAATAAACCAAGCTGTAGTTTTCTTGGACGTTGTCTGAAGTATTGGAGGGCACAGCTAACACAAAACCTTGGTTTTAGTCTGTAATCATAGGATGTATACTCAGATGTGACTACTTAATTATTTTCATGCTTGAGAATTGTATAACACCAGAACATTTCTAACTCTTAGTTTTGACCCAAGGGACAAAATCATTTTAATACTTTGTTCATACAAGACCTGATCCTGCAGCCCATGCAGACATGTAGCTGCCACTGAAGTTAATTACAGTTCTGTGAGCGCAAGGGTCGCAGGATTGGGCCAAAGACAATAAATCATGAAATCACAGATAAAATTCTGGTCTTTACAGTGCTGGTCTCTGCTGTGTATTCTGTGCATTAAGTTGGATACCTAAATCACATTTATTCCTTTGAAAGTCTCCCCCTGAACTTCCATTGATGTTAGTGAGACTTCAGAAAATTGACTTTGTGCAGAACATAGGAACATGGAATAGACATCTGCACCAGGAATCTCATCATTAAAATCTGGTTTGTTTTGGAGACATTTGCCCCTGTGTATATGTATATCTATGAACTCTTACACAGACACACATACAAATTCAATGGGGCGGATCAGAGACCGAATGCCCGTGTCGCTGTCCAAAGTGCTGAAAACAGGGTACATGCCATTCAGAGTAACTTTTTTGAGGAAGAGTGGGATAAATTCTAGGCAAAGGTGGCAACACAATGGGGAGACCAATTTTTCTGTGACTGAAGCCATTGTGACTTTGACATGGACTTCAGTGGAGTATGTTTGAGCCCTAAAGCATATACACCAGGAATTTCTGGCTCATCCAGGGGAACGTATGTTGAAACCTAGTTATTATACACAGTTCCATAGAACCCAGCTGAAGCCAGTATCTAGAATAGTCACCTATAAAATGTAAGGTTCAGTCCTGCTCACAAATAGATGTTTCTGTAAACAAGCTTCCTTAGATATGGTTGCCGCCTGAGCATTGTATTCATAGTTTGCCATTTCAGTATATTTGTCTTGTGAAAATTCAGAGCTATCCATCAGTAATTTGCTCTCTATCATACTGCCTCAAAGCATTCTGATCAATATGGTATCATTTCAAATCTTATTTATGAATGTGCAAGACATTATCAATGACATCCAGAAATTTTGAGCAGTGTTCTGCAATCCCTGATCATTTTACTTGAATTATAAAATCAGCCTTTTAAACAAAAAGCTCTAACATTCTATAGCTAAACTGTAAGTATCTTATCATCTCTGTTTCATTGAAATTTCTTCCTAATGAGGACTTTTTGTACAGCTGTTCAGTCAATACCTGTTCCTAATGTGAAGGAACTGCCCAAAGGCCTTACCTTTCAATTAAATGAACTGACTATGAAGGAGTTTCTGCTTTGGTTACTACTTGCAATAAAGCTCATGAGTAAGGTATTAATGGCAAATATTAAGTGTTATATCTGATGAATAAAATGGAAAAGGCATTGGAGATGTCTGAACATTTGCCCTGGATTCTTTCAGAGTAGTTTGTATATCTTTCATTCCTTTGCAGCTCTCAAGCATACAGAAGATGCAAAGCATAATGAATGCTTCACTATATCTTGATGTGTGCAATGTACTATTTTCCTCACTGAATTATATAAGGAGCAAGGTGATCTATCTGATTTGCTTAATACTCCTAGCTCTGCCATAACTTAGTCTTTCTGGAACTCACTTCCCCATCTATAAAATGGGGATAATAACATATTACAATAATACATATCTGTAGGGTGTTGAAGATGAATTAGCATTTGTACAGGTTTTTGAATATATAATGTTCATTATTGTTCTTATTCTTTTCTTAATTGTTTTCCGTTTTAAATAAACTGTAGTGTGTATTAGTATCACATTTCATATATATGCTAAATCATTATCATGTCACTTGTTGCCTTTTACAATAGTGAATGAAACTTTAATTCTCCTTGTCTGCTAATATGAACATGTTGTTCAGTCATACACAGTCTTTATCCATTCTTCAAGTGTTATTCATGGATGCTCGTAAACCAAGGAAACCTGGAATATCCATATCTAAGATGGAAAGTCCTTGATTTTATAAGTAGTCTTCTTGTAGACTCCTATGGCTTCTCAGAGAGGAGCAAATTCTAAGCCCAGATCCTAGGCTGCAAATCTGAGATGGGTATCAGGCAGATGCATGTAGGTTTACAGGTGTTTCATGGAACCATTGCATGGCTGTTCTAAGAAGGTTGCAGCAGCCCATAATGAAGCTATGTATATGTGTAAATGGGGGATTTCTATAGCAGTGGATCCTCCAGTCTCTCCACGACCCTCCACTGGCCCAGCCATGGTTTGTCTCTACACCCTGCCTGCATAGTCCCATGATCACCTCTCTGAACATTAGGACGACACCAGTTCCGCTGTCGAGATACTCTGCAGATAATGAGGCATGAGCAGCATTTGTCTTAGCCTATAAAATATCCATCTTTGTTCAGAGATCCCTGGGGAAAGAGCCAATCTGTGATAAGTAGTCATGAGGTGATGAATTAAAGATGGTTTATTTGCCAGCTTAACTTTAACTTTCCTGGAAGGTGTGGGTTTAAGGCAAATGGGTAATGTTATTTTAGTGAGTTTATTGTTGGAGAATTTCCAGGATGTTTTTCATAATGTTCAACTAAAACATACAAATTTTTAAAAAGTCTTCCAGATATATGTACAAAATGTATAAAAATGAACACTTAAATAAATACACAATTAGCAGAGAGGGGCAAAATTAGAGGTTTAGAATTTAGTTTTGGAGGAATGGGCTATCTTCCAGGCTCAGTCATGGACTTCCTAGGTGACCGTGACAGTGTGTGTGTCTGCCTCAGTTACTTCATCTGTAAAATGGGGCTATAAATACCTACCTACAGGGGGGATAAGAAACTTAATTAAGGCTAGACTGTACTCAGCCCTGTGTGGGTTTGTAATGGGTGAGTAGATGTATAGAACTTCACTGGCTATTGTGTCCTCATGGAGAACCCAGACACGGGTGAGTGCTTACACTCAGAAGAGTATTAAGGACTGTGTGATCTTATTACCCTTGCGAAAGGCATTGGAGAGGCTTGGTCCCTGGCTGCAGCAGCCAAAAAAGCTAGTAATTATGGGAAGAAACAAGAAAGGAATGAACAATCCCCCCTATTAAATTAATTCTTCCTGGGCTTCTTGAAATTGCAGGAAAAATTGCACCTGCCTAAGGCACAGGGCTTACCATTGCTGCCGATGGAGCAGTCTTCCTCTGCATAGAAGTATTGTGGCTTAAAAGCATGACAGAGCCCTTTGTGTTTGAAAGGCTCATTGAGTTCATTGGATTTAAGCTGCTATCTATATATGAAATACCAGCACAATTAGCTTATGTTGCAAAACCACAAGTTATTTTTTGGTTTTGCTAACCCCAGACCACGCTTGTTCCTATTCAGACTTCATTTATCCCAAAGTTCCCAGCAGGGATAGGGTTATCTTAGTATCTTTTCATAAAGTGCAATATTTAGCTGATAGCTATAACAGCTCTTGTGGAATTGCCAGGATCTATGATATAAATCTAATGTGAGAGTCTTTTTAAGAAACTGATTTTTGACTCAATGGACCGTAAGCACTTTTAAATCAATGATTATTTAGGAACTTCTAAAACTGCAGATAATTTAGCTGCTGTACACACATATATTGTCTATTCTGTTCTCATTAAGTTGCACATAAATAATCTATATTTGTCTGGGTCTTGACCATACAGCTGGCTAAGTGTGGCTTATACCAATTCTTTTTCCAGTCAGTTCAGTAAAATGTTTGGACACCTCTCTTGGAAGGGGTTTAAAGGATACCTGAGAGGTTCTATGTCTCTTGTTGACTTCAGTGGAAGCTGAAGATTCTCAGCAGCTCCTAAAATGTGCTCAGCACAGATCTGGTCCCAATATGCCTAAGAAGTGACAATGTAGAAAATTTCATCTCCATATTATATCATAACGGATGTTAGCATAATCTATGTTGCTTTTTCATTACTTATATATGTTATTCAGGATGTTTTGGCTTGGTGTCTTAAGCATCAGGCTCAGAATGCAGGGTCCAAAATCAGCAGGGATGATTCACCTCTTCATCCTTCTGAAACAGGAGAATTGGGTTACCATGAAGTTTACTTCATGGGAGGCATTTGTGTGAGACTTTGAGAGAGTAGGTCCTTCCTGTTCTGCGTGGATAGCAAAGATGCCATTACAGTTTCCATAAAACCAAGGTTTTGCTCCAGCAACTTTAGCCAACATTTGCTCTTCCTGCAATACAGGACTGTGAGTTTGCTTCTGGTTGTGAAGGATGATGCATGCATGTTTAATGGGGCAAAGTGAAGGAAACAACTTTCTATAAGTTGTTGATTGAGTAGAGTGCTTGATATAAGTTGACTGTAGATTTCATGGGGTTTTAATATCTGGATTGGTTGCTTATTTTATCAACTTTTACTACTACACAGTATAGTACTGTAAATATAGGAAATAGACTATCCCCTCCCTAGGGAGGGGTAGCTGTGCAGGCTTATGATAAGTTTATGACATAATATCCCCTCTTCATACGTGTGCAATATTTATACATAATATGCTACGGCCATATGACATGCCTACTAATCTGTTTTCCCTGGACTTAGTGTTACACAGAGCAACTTCAAACGAATGGCATTTTACAATAATAAACCCACCTAGACATGTTTTTTCCTTCCTTCAAAAATTACCCCATCCTGAAAGCCAGGTCAGGCTCAGCCCAGGATCCATAAACAAAAGTGTCATAAATGAAAAGGTCTGTTTCCTTACAACCCCACGGGGCTAGGAATAAGAACTTTATCCTATTTTGAAGGAGAGACTGTTAGCCTGACAATGGGTCATTTCAGGTCTTGAAAGGCCTGAGACATGATAATTGTAAAGTCATTCCATTTGTAGGGATAGAAAGGTTATTTTAAGTTATTTTTGGAGGTGTATTATATTTACTACTATTAATTTTTCTCTCCTTCTGAGCCCTTGACATTGTGACTCCTAGTGATGAAGGCATTGGCTTTATTGATGGAGGGATATTAGAAATAGTTAAATAACATAAGAATGTAAGTATTAGAGGGGTAGCTGTGTTAGTCTGGATCTGCAAAAGCGACAAAGAGTCGTGTAGCACCTTATAGACCAACAGATATTTTGGAGCATAAGCTTTTGTGAGTGAAGACCCACTTCATCAGATCAAGTGGGTCTTTGCCCACGAAAACTTATGCTCCATAAGAATTTAAAACTCTCTAAAGCATTCTTAAAATAGCTTTCCCATGCCATCCATTGTATAAACACAGAACAAATCATAGTGGAGTGGGATGTCCAAAATAATTTACTCATGGCTTCTTCACTCTTGAGTAATGCATCCATCTCAAACTCATGCTGATGAACTCTTTAAACTATTCTACACCATCAAACATTCCATTTCAAATTAAAGTTGCTTTCTTTTTTATTGTAATTGACATTTGATTCTAGTTGGATATTACAAAGGAAATGACTGAAGAACTGACAAATACAGAAGATTTTGTATATAACTGAAATTTAAAATATCAGCTGTAATTATTAAACAGTTTCCAATAAACGACTAAGAGCTACCATTTGTAATGTTTATATCATAAAATATCCTGGACTTTGGTGGTGGTTTAAAGCCTGCATTAATCTTTTTTTGATGTTTAAGGAAAGGGTTTTTGCTCCTGGATAATATAAGGGAAGAGGCTACCTTAACATGATGGTGGAAGAATCCATTATAGATGACTGGTGAAGGTTGAATTTAGTCTGCCCATGCTGGAGGAATAATTTACACAGAGACAAACTGTTCTCTGTGTTCCTGGTCCCTTTTCTTCTGACTCTGCACAAGCATGTTGCCACCCAAGTAGGCCCCAATTCAATAAAGTACTTCAGCACTGCATGACTTTAAGCACATGTTTAACGTTAGCCATGTGCTTAAATATCTTGCTGTATCAGACTGCTGGACAGGTGCACTATAATGTTAAATGCAAGTATATTCCGGCCTAATCCTACAACTCTTACTGCAAGGTGCTGTGCTTCTGCAGTAAGTGGTCTGGGGCATGGCCCATGGTCAACAACTCTATTCTTCTGGCAAACAGAACTACTGCAAAGGCAAAGCTTGTTGGTGCAGAAACTTTTAGGGGAAGCTAACTCCCATAGGATCTAAGAACTACCACAAACCTCGCCACCATCAGCTCCAAGTCTAAGATGCACTCTTCCAACTTGCTTTCTCTAATAGAAATACAAAGCAGCATGGGCCCTTTTATAACAAACAAAATAACTTTCCAAATATTCTACTGCATGCACCATCCTGTGGAGAGGATGAGAGAAAGAGCAAACCCTATGTGACAGATGTTTGTCACTTAATTCACTTCTTGAAGATGCTCAGATACTATGGTGGTGAGAGTGTTACAAGAACCTGAACAGACTAATCCACAATATCTTGCAGCTGATAATTCTCCAGACTTATAAAGTTGGTATGGCGTATAGTACTGCATCACAGGGCAAAGATGATATAATGTGTAATCTCAAAATCACATGGTGCAAACATGTTCCATGGCTCTACAGAAACGTTTCTTTATGAAAACAAAATGGCAAAAAAAAAAAAACCCACAAAAAAGAGAATGTATTCAGATAAGATAAACCATCAGATAAATCACTTTGCAGTACAACACACGGCTAAACCTAAAAATAAGCAATTACTCTAAATCACATCAAGCAACTACTGCAAACATCACATTTACGCAACTGATTCATGTGTAGATTAGCCAATTAATTTTAAATAGAAACATTAATGAAATAATTATTATGTATTTAAACCACAATGATAGCAATCACACTAGAAAACAAATTAAATAAACAAAAATAGGTGAGGCCTGGAGCTACCCTGATTTACACTGGCTGACGATGTGGCCCATTGTGCCCACATCCTGTCATGATGCACATCAAAATAATAATGGTGTGTTCCCTTAGCCTGATAACAAGAGGGACCTGAGATGGGAAAAGGAAAAAAAGGCTGGAGTTGTGCTTTTTTTGTGAGGTTCACCCCCTCCCCCCGCATGTTTATAATATATAAACAAGGACGGCAAGATCAAGGTTTCTTTCAGCAACAGAGGAGTCTGTCCTCCTGCTTTTTAGATTAGTAATTCAGGTCTCATCTACCCTGGAAGGCTCCATGGACAACTGGAGAACTAGTAAAATTATGTCTTTTTAATACAGCCTGTGTAAATGCTCTTTTGGTTGGAAAGGTTTAAAACCTGTTTAACTCAAACACTGAGGGAAGAGGGAGCCTTTGTTCAGCATTTTGCTCTCAACTGAAAGGGCTGAGGTGCTGAGAGAGCACCCAGTCCACATGTTTTGTCATCTGAGAGAGACCGATAGCAACACAGGGGCAATCACACTTCATTTCTAAAGTGAAAAGCAGAATGGGGGAAACTTCTCAGTTTTCAGGCCTCCTTCCCAAAGAAACAAAAAAAAGGGAAAAAGCCTATGTCATAGTCTACCCTCCCTTTCTGCAGGCTGCCTTTAAGTAAAAAAGATGCCTGTGTGCACAGAAGATGATCATAAACTACTAAGGCCATTTGCTGGCCTCCCCTTCTCTTCCCCGTCTCAGCTGAGTCATTTCTGTATTTATCTTGGGACTTTTTTCTGAATTCAGTCATGTATTTGAAGGACTTTGTAACTACAGTAGACTCTCGATTATCCAGGATTGGGTTAACCACAATGTGATTAACCAGGATGTCAAAAAAATATATGCGTAACTCTCAGGGCCGGCTCTGGCTTTGTTGCTGTCCCAAGAGCAAACAAAATACCCCCCCACACACACCAGGGTGCAGGGCAGCCAGTGAACCAACACCCCCTTCCCCCAGCGCAGAGTGGCTGGTGAACCAACCTCCCCCCTCCCCATATTTCCTATGGATGGTGATTATCCAGGATTTTATTAACCAGGATTAATTTTTTCCCTATCATCCTGGATAATCAAGAGTCTACTGTATAGTGAAACTACAGGGGACAAACTATAATATATAGGTGACCAAGAAATGTAATATTCATTTTTACTGGGGACTTCATTTTTTTTCAGTCTAGTGAATAGGGAAGCCAGTCAGATACTACCGTGATGGGCAACAGTGCAAACCCTTAAATTGGGCATTTAAATTTGTCTTTAGTTCTATCCCTATTATGATAATTACAAGCACATAACTGAACAATACCAGAGCAGTATTTATTACAAGGTGCTGTATGAGCAATTCCTATTCTGTTCTATCACTCGTCATGGTCTGGAAAAGGTTACATACATTGAAGAATATCTGTTTGAGATTGTAGCTGTCGCAGAGGAAAATATTACATTACTGGATCAGTCTAATCCATTAATGGGTTTATAGACCCCAAATTTTCCAGGGAGTGACATAAATCCTCAGGATATCCCTGGCTGCAAGAGTTTGCAGAGTATCCGACCCATTTAAACCAACGATAATTCTGAAAATCTGAAATAAATGTGAGCACCTATATTTCGGATTTTCAGAATTATACTTGGTTTAAGTGGGTCGGATACTTTGCCTTTATTTTTTTCTTCAGAATGTTAATCCAGATTATGGATTAAATTGTGAATTGAGAACCACATCAGATTACTAATATAAATCCCAGTGAGTGGATTTACACTTAACCACATGTGTAATTCTTTCAGCAGTGGCTAGAGCAACATCGATACTATTCTGTGCTTAACAAATCTTTCAAGTATAATGGAAAATTCAGGACCCAGAATCTGGTCCCAGGCATTGGATGGCTCAGACGATAAGCAGACATATGCCCTACCTCTTGATGAAGTCAAGTGGAAATTCTCTCCCACTGCTTTGTTCAGAGGCCCGATGCCCCGAAACCCAGCACCTTGTTGTTACCATCTCTTGTTAGTAATCTATTGTCATGCACCCAACACCATGGCATCTACCTGCTCTGAGACAAGAGCGTGGTTCACTGTTGGGGCTGCTTGACAGCCTACAAACTAGACCGTTACTGTGTTCTGATACCCATGCTGAGAAAAGACAGACAAAGAAAAACCCAGCGCATGCTGCCTGCCCGTGAGTGTAGAGAAAGTCTGGCCTTTAAGTGCAGTAGCCAGTTGGCCTATTTCCTACATAAGATTGACATATCCTGTGTGATAAACAAAATGGACAGAGAATTTGATTTAGTTCTTTTTAAAATTAAGTATTTGTTTCCCCTTATTAATCTGGATCCACAGTCTGGTTGTACAATATGTTTTGTTTACATGGTATTTCCCATTCACAGTTTATGCCTATACTTTGCATATATGTATATCCATCCACACCTCTCCAACCTGTCTGTTCTATATACATACGGTTCTCCCTACATATTCTTCTCTTCAACCTTCCACTTCTGTGTACATGAATATTCACTATCTAGTCCTTTTTAATCTGCTTTCACGCAGTGTTAGCAGATACTGCGAAAGAGCTAGAAACGATTTCTCCCCCTGCAACATAGCCTGTATTTTCTGTGGCTCACACCCTGTCCTCAGTTAGAAATCACTGATGACCACTTATTGTTGAGGCTTTTCAAAGGACTGGTGCAAAAATAGACGCCTTCCTGGATGCAAAACTGTTACAGTTTCAGATTAAAGGCCTGGTTTAGTTCAGGGCACAGCCTCTTCCTAATTCTCATTCTCCTGTGTCATTGCAGGCTTGGCACTCCGTCGGTGAGGCCTATTCTGACAGGATGAAATAATGTCGACAGGATGAAATAATGTCTACAGGACGGCTCCTGTTAGGAACAAAGCCCAGAAATTGCAATGTCTCTGAACATGGCTCGCCCCCTGCAACCAGACAGATGTTACAAAGAGGGGCCAATTCAATGCGATTGAAGGCAGGACCCTCACTGTCTTGATCTCAGCACTTTCTCCCCTCTGATCCAATTGAGGATGTTCAAATCAATGTCCTCCCAGTAGAGTAGTGTTCTCGCTGAGCTCTTCTTTAAACTCTCAGTCGTAGGCTGATGCAATTCTCCTGTTCCCAAAACTTGGGCTGGTTTTACACCTATAGAATGAAGGAGGATCTTGGAGAAGGATACCCCTCCTTATTAAGTAGCTATTGATTTGCTTCAGTTCTCTTTCTCATACGGGAGTTGCTACAGACATATGGGGAATTCCAACAGAGGGCGCTGTGCGCTTTAGTTTTGTACTCGAGATGGATGGAGCCGGACTGGGACAGTAATACAAGGCTGCTGCTGCTGCTGCTTCCTTCTTCCCTTTTTAAGTGTGTTTTCCACAATAGCCGAAGTGCTTGAAATATCATTTAAAACGAGAGAATTAGGGCCGGAGTGACCGGGACGCTGAGGTAATTTGTACAGACAACTTGCACCTTTAAAATTTCTCCTGATCTGTTCTCCCGATCTGTTCTCCCAGGGGAGCCTCCCAATGTTAAACTTTGACAACCAGGATGACATCATAGCACGAAAGGGAAGGAGCTGCCCGCTTTGGAAAGAGGTGACCGTATATTATATTCTGCAAGGCCCCTAAGAACTAAACTGGTTAATCTAAAATGGGAGTATAAACAAAAGTAGAAATGTCCTGATATGTATTTTTAATGCCTATATTTATTAGATTTATTGCATCAAATATCCTTGTGAGGGCAAAACACCAACCTGTCCAGTAATTCCCTGTCCCAGATTCTAAGTCTGTGAGGATACAATCTTCTTTACTAAAAGAATCAAAGGTATAACTTTTTTCCGGTGGGCTACAGACCCGGACTAGCTCTGAATTCACCCAACCCGTGGGATCAGTGATGTATTTCTTCTGAAAAACGTCACTCTACACAGATCATGCTTTTATTCTTTAATTGCAGGAGAGAAGATTACAAAATAACGTGACGTCAGTTTTTTAAAATCGATTGAACACGTGGGGCAAACTTTGGTGGAGTTTCTCCGAATAAGCATAGCATCGTTAATTGCAAGGTACAGAAGCGTATTTTAAAAAGCATATACTTCCTAATTGAAGAAAAGATTATTGCAGTATCATTTATATGAATATTGTCTGTGGGTATTCATAAAACCTACACAGCTGTAGAATATCGAGACAGATATTCCTGTGGAGGAAACTACGTGTCAATATACAAAATTTGAATGTAGTTTCCTCTTCAGTCCACAAACTAGAGTTTTCTTCTTGAAAACTATGCTCAGACGAAGCCTGAACACAACCTAAAATGGAGTTCTTTGAAATGGTGTTATTTTAACAGGAGGTTTTTATAGGCAATCAAGCCAGCAAATTTTGTAAACTTAAAATTCCCACTCCATATTAACCATTACTATAACAAAACTACAATGCAGTTCAGCTGGGCTTAATTTTTAAAAAGTGCCAATCGTAGATGTCAAGTCAAACGCAAAGTGGAAAAAGAAAAGAACCCGTAAGAGTCCCCAACAAAGGAGTAAACGCCGAGGGGGTTACTTCGGATTCTGCCAGATCAGCTTTCCTATCTAGTATTTGATGCCATTTCCACCTGAACTATTGAAATAGATGGCAAATAATGTTCGACGCTGCAGGTTAGAAGCTGTTGAACATTGTGCAAAATTTGAAATGAAGTGTCAATAAAAATACTGCTGGTTTTGGCGGGTAAACCGCAACCCTAAATATCTGCAAACACAAGAAGCGATCTTCCAAAAAAAGTACGGACCGTGTTAACGTTGCTGACCTCCCCCCCCCCCCCCCATTCTAAAAAATAAATTGTGAACAATAGCCTAATTCTTCAGAAACATTGACAACAGGTTTGTTCCAGCGCTAGCTGTCCTAAACTCTGTTGTGTTTTACTTTAGAACATACGTCTGTCTAGGAAATATTCTTAAGGGGAAAACTAGAGTTTCTGCTATTAAACTGATAATCATCTGTGAATAAGACCATTCAATGCGAAGAATATAATCCAGGTAATACCTTGATTGAAATATTTGTTAAAGGGTGTTTTTTTTAATGGAATAAAACCAAACTACACTTTACAAATTACCAGTATTAAAAGAACCACAGACTTTTCAGCCTCCCTCGTTGTTAGCCCTATAGGTAACATGTTGCTGTGAGCAGTATCTATCTATCTATCTATCTATCTATCTATCTATCTATCTATCTATCTATCTATCTATCTATCTATCTATCTATCAGAATATAATATAGTTAATATAAGTGCCATAGCTCTATAACAGACTTGTATCCAATAATTTTTCTGAAAGCAGGATTTTTGTTAATCTAAAGATGAAGTTATCATCTATTGATCAAGGTCAATTTGTCCCGGTATTTTGGATGAGTCGAGGACACCATTTTAAACTTCGTGTGTACACAGTTGGGGGGAAACTCACGGTGATCCCCATTCCGTGTAACGGTGAATCACTTTTGACACTTTTAGGACAGTGATCTGTCGAAGCGGGGCTGGTGGGTGTAGGCTGGAGCGATCCATGTGGGAGTGAAACGTTTCTGGGAGACCAGCCCGTCTAGCTTGTTGTTTGGGTTCATGGTTAATCTTCCTTCTGCCTGGGTTCTGCTGCTGATCTCTACAAGGGAATGACCAAGAACTGCCCCGGGGGATCCGTGCCTCTCTTCCCAGTCTTGGGGGTGGTTCTAGGAGACAATCCTGCCGCTGAGCCTCTTCCCCTCCCCCTTCCCCTGCCCAGCCACCCCAAGTCCTACCCGCACTAGCTGCGCTTTCCAAGGATCTCCAAGCCCCGAGGACCTGCGCGGCTGGGGAGAGAAGGGAGGAAGCGCGAGGGGGCGGTTTGTGGCGTGAGCAGTGAGATGTGTCATTTGCCTCCTGCGCGTCTAGTGGTGCTTTAGCAGAGCCAATATCCTTTTGTGCTAATAGCCCTGTCCTCATTTGCTGCCTAATTGGACTATATAAAGCCAATAACAGGCGAGCTCTTATAGCCTGAAGCCAAAGCACCACGTCTGCAGGGGGTTGGGGGCGGGGGAGGGGGCTGCCATCCCTGCTCCTGCTGCATGGGGCTGGGGCGGCGCGGAGCCCTCTCCTTTGGCTGCTGCCTAATCCCATTTGCCATTGTGCGTGCCCAATCGCCGGATACGCCCTGCATTTAACTTGGATGACATTTTGATTTCATCATTAGCATCCGGCGCCAGATTGACGCAGCAGCAGCAGCAGCCGGGCTCTTGGTCCTCCTCCCCGCAGCAGCCCTCGGTCCCGGGCTCTGTGGGGCTGAGGGTCCCGCGGCTGAGCGGTCCCCCTCCCCGCCCGCCCCATGCGCGGAGGCGCTGCCTCCTGTCCTCGCCCCGCCGCCCGCCCCACCCCCGCCCGGATTGGGTGCCCAGCGCCTGGGCGGCTGCCGCTCCAGTGTCGTTAGACGGTGGTTTATGGTCTGAGCCGCCGCTGCCCTGCCAGGGACCGGGAGGAGGATGCCGGAGACGGGCCAGGAGACCCCCAGCACCCAGCCGCCGCCGCCAGCCAAGGAGTCGCCTTTTTCCATCAAGAACTTGCTCAACGGCGACCACCACAAGGCGCCCCCCAAGCAGCCCCGGGCGCTCTTCGCTCCGGCCGCCAAGGGGGCTCTGGATGGAGCCGGTTTCACCCTCTCCCAGGTGGGGGACCTCGCCTTCCCCCGCTTTGAGATCCCGGCTCAGAGGTTTGCCCTGCAGGCGCACTACTTAGAGCGGTCCCCGACCTCCTGGTGGTACCCGTACACCCTGACCGCCGCGGGAGGCCACCTGCCCAGGCCAGAAGGTACCGACTGAATCTCGGTGTGTCTGTCTGTCTGACCCCGCTTAGCCCGGATCAGGGATGCCCAGCTGGGCTTCTCCTCTCCTGGGGTTCGCCCACCCCCCGCGGTTACCCCTGAGAACAGGGTATTTTGGTAGCTGCTCTCAGGGCCCCCCCCGGGCCGGAGGCTCCTTTCTGGGGGGAGGGGAAGGTGCCAGCCAGGCCCGGTGGGCAGCAGGGAGCAGCCGCCGTCTCTCCCTTGCCCCCGTGTCGCTGAAGTTTGCAGGGGCGGAGGGGGGCGCCGGGCTGGGTCCCGGGGCCCTTTGCGGACGGTGCTAACGCTGCGCTGTGGTTTTGGGTTTTCTTCCAGCGGCGGAGAAATCTCTCCTGCGGGATTCCGCTTCCCCGGCCTCGGACCGAGACTCCCCGGAGCCCACGCTCAAGGCCGAGCCGGACCACAAGGAGCTGGACTCGAAAAGCCCCGACGAGATCATCCTGGAGGAGAGCGACTCGGAGGAGGGCAAGAAGGAGGAGGCCGGGGCGGACTGGAAAGCCCGGGAGGACAGCCCGGAGAAGAAGCCCTGCCGGAAGAAGAAGACCCGCACGGTCTTCTCCCGCAGCCAGGTCTTCCAGCTGGAGTCCACCTTCGACATGAAGCGGTACCTGAGCAGCTCGGAGCGGGCCGGGCTGGCCGCCTCTCTGCACCTGACAGAGACCCAGGTCAAGATCTGGTTCCAGAACCGAAGAAACAAGTGGAAACGGCAGCTGGCCGCGGAGCTGGAGGCGGCCAACCTGAGCCACGCGGCCGCGCAGCGAATAGTGCGAGTGCCCATCCTCTACCACGAGAACTCCCCCGCCGAGAACGGCACCTCGGCCGCCACGGTACCCGTCAGCCAGCCCCTCTTAACCTTCCCCCACCCCGTCTACTACTCCCACCCGGTAGTCACCTCAGTGCCGCTCCTGCGGCCCGTCTGAGAACGGACCCCGCTCAGCTTCCTGGTGCGCCGGTGGGGAGGGGGTGGCTTTAAAAAAAAATAAACATAACCCCCCCACACCTCTAGGTCGGGAGAGAGGCCCGAGGAGACGGAGCAGCTGTAAATGAGCGGTCATTTTGTAAGTACTCCAATGATTCGTGCAATTCATCAAGGGGACATTTGATGCTCTTTTTTAAATGGGTGATTGTTAGGGGGGGGGGGAATACCCTAAAAAAAAACCCACCCAGCGTTGAAGTGGAAACTTGTAGAGAACACTAGAATTGTTACATCTTTTGTAAACGTGAACAAAATATCGCGCTGATCTTTGTGGCTTTAGTTTTATTTTTGTAAACAACAGTCAATAAATGATCACGGTTTGCTCCTCCATAGTTGCCAAATGCTAACGGGAAACGGACTTTCTGTTCCTTTCATGCCTTCCCTTCTTTCTCAAACTTGTTAATCCTCGTGGTTCTGTTACAACTCAAAGACGCCACCAACCGTGGCTTTTAATTTAATCAGACCTTTGTACAGATTTGCCTGGTCACTTTTCCATGTCTTGTATCGTTAGGTTTCTGTGATGGGACTTTATAACTCGAAAGAAATACAGCCAGAAAGAAAATGCTTAATTATATACACACTTTGGGTGATCCTTATTTATTATCATTTGTTCCGATTTGAAAACAATTGATTGTGAATTATTATTTTCCTTGGGGTAATTTTTTTCTTGATTTCAACTGGTATTTCAGCATTAAAAACCCTGTACCCTTTTGTTTTCTTTTGTAAAACAAAACACACACACAAAAACTATTGTACTTTTGAACTGTGCAATATTGTACGACAATTCTTAAAGCACTGGTTTGATGTTAATGGTGAGAGAAGGGTGGGTTTTTTATTGTATAATTGCGTTCCTTTTATGTAGTTAAAAAGAAGGAATGAAAGTGAAAAGAGGGGGATAGGAGGGGAAATGAACACTAGTCCTGCTAAAATAAATAAAGAAATGAAAGAGGTTCCGTGTGCCGGGCGCTTTAAGTGAAGGACAATCAATCTTTGACAAATGTTAACTTATTTGCTATTCTGTACAGTTTTATTGTAGACTCCATGGGGTGTGTGTGGATTTGAATAGACTGAAATCAAGTGCTGTGTGGACACCTCCATTCTCTCTGTCTCTCCTGCTGTCTGCTCACCTGTTGTAGGACAATTGTTTACTATCCTCCCAAGGTGGTTTGGTTTGGTTTGGTTTGGTTTCTGTTGCCTCTCTAGTTCTGCCAGGAGTCGGTCCTCTTTTTCAAAGAACCGGTACTGTTATAACTGAATGTTGTGGTGGAAAAACTAAATAAAACCCGTTCCTGATCATTTTGAAGCGTGGCTTTGGAAAATGAGACAGAACAGGTGTCTTTCCAACCTTCCCCGTTTCCTCCCATTGTTAGCCACATACACACACCCGGCTCTCATTCCAGGAACTGGGGAGACAGAGGGCGCATTGTTCTACTAAATGAACAACCACTTCGCTCACTCCCGGGCTGCTATCACCGGGAGGGGGTTTCGAAATGAGCTTTTATACCATTATCGTGCGGCTCTGGGCTGCCTTGCTCCACGAGCGATCTGCCGCTGGGTCTTGGCCTTGCAGGGGAGATGGCAGGATGCTTCCCGGGGTCATAACGCTTCCTAGAAAACAGAAGCGTGCCAGCTGCGCCCCCCCAGCTCCCTCTTCACTTCAGCCCAGCACGGGGTGTGTCTGGCGGAGGCGAGGGACGGGGTCGCTGGAACTGCAGGGGTTGGAAAACGCCACCCGAAGCAGAGGGAGCTGCCCAGCGACACCTCCAGGGCCGGTTCCCTGGGGCTGAACTCACAATGGGAGAGCGGGGCCCTTCCCGGCTTACCCACCCCCCGGCACAGGGCGGTTCTCTACCCCGAGGCCGGCCTGGGCGGCGTTGGTGCTTTTGACAAACATCCCGGGGCGCGAGGGAAAGTGCCCCAGGCGGAATCAAAGCGGAGCGCGGCCCGGTGGCGGATGCTCTGTGCCCCGGAGCGGCGGCAAGGGGTGGGGTGGGGGAGCTCAGGTTTCCCCCCGGGGAAGTGACAGTGGCTGGGGCAGCCCTAGCCGGGGGGCGACCTTTGGCCCAGGCGGTGACACCTCGCAGCCCTAGCTCGCATCGTTCAGCGCCCGCCCCAGCTCGCCTCCCTGGACACTGGGTCCCCGGCCTCGCCCCCCCCCCCCGGGGGCCAGGAGAGAAACCTGCGCTTTCTTCTTGCCTTCCCCGAACCGTCGGAGGCCAGAGGCCCGCGCCCCGCCTGGCCCAACAGCACCTGCCCCCAGAGTCGCTGCGCGGGTGGGGGGATCGTTGCAGCATCCCTGGTTGGTGCCCGGGGGGGGGGGGGGGGAGCGAGGGGTGTCAGCCCGGGGCGGGCAGCGGCAGCAGCAGCCCGCCTGCTCCAGCCGGCCGCTCTCCTCCGCAAGCCGTGCTGATCCGCGCAAACTTCCGGCTTCAGCCCTGCGGAGCATCCCAACTTCAGCACCGCTGGGCCGGGGCGGCTCGGGGCCCTCGGCCCCTGTGCCAGGGAGCGCCCCTGCGCCCCTTCCAGAGCAGAACCGCCCACCCCGGTCCCTAGCGCGCCGCTGCGCAAAGGAGAGACCCTCCCCGCCCTGGGCTAAGGGCCAGGGACCGGCCCTCCCCGGCCTTTCCGAAATCCTCTGCGAGATCTGCTGGTGTTCCGCGGGCTCCCCGGGAGGCCTCCGGAGAAGGTCACTTTGAAGTTCACGCCTGCGAAGGGCCCCCCCAATGTGTCTCTTGAGGCGTTTGCTTCATCCCCTGCGCGCGGTTGGCACCGCGTGCGTCGCTATTATTATTATTAGTTCAGAGCGGAGAGATAGGATCGTTTCCCGTTTATAGAAAACTGCCCCGAATCAACGTGTGTGTACAGTCAGGGCCGGATTTCGCAAAGGCCCCCATTGAAAAGAGATAGTGGTTCATTTTTCTTTGCGTTTGGGAGCAAGAGCCTGGCATGGGTCGTGAATGGAAAATAAACAGAAATTCTCGGTCAAAATAGGCTGTTCCGTGTGTCGCCTACAAACACCGTGATGCCTTTTGCTGTTTGCAATACTAACTTTGGGACAAGTCAATAGCAGCCCATTAAACAGCGTGTTGTAATAGCAAATACATCCCGGGACTGCGCGGCACGGATGGCACGATGTTATCAAGCGTCAAGAAATACTTTATTTGTGGTCAGTGC
>JAVMKO010000005.1:90961212-91193712 GCA_032164245.1 Sternotherus odoratus | reverse complement strand
TTCCCTGGGAGACCCCTTTTCTCTTCCTCTCTCCCCCCCCCCAGCTCGTCCAGGCCGCCCTGAGTCAAGACTAGGGCCCGATCCTGCCCCCGTTGAAGTCAGTAAGCCCAACTCTGGCCGAGAGAGGGGTCAGACCTATACACTTCATGGCGTTTCCCTCGCCTTTCGGGGTTGGGCTGCACAGATTCATCCTTTTCCCCTTCCCCAGCCCACCGTCCGCTTTCATCCCTGTCTGCCCCAGCCCTGCGCTACTTTCTCTGCGAGAGTAGGGGAAAGGAACCCATCGGAACCCAATGGATGTAACGATTCTTTCCCGCAACACGACTTGAGATTTCAGAAGGGAGGGGCTTGGGGGCCTGGGATCTTGGCAGCCAATTCGCCCACCTTTGAAGCACGATCGGCTGGCGAGTGCGCTCGGTAACTTCAGGGAAAGTTGCCATTTCTCCCCGAGTCGGAGTGTGGCCGGGCCGTGGTGGTCCCTGGGACGCAGAGCGGAATGAAGGACGATTTCTTACATTGTGTTGCAGTGAGGGGTCTTTCCGGGTTAATGAGCTGACATCATGATTAAAGCTGACCATTTGTAATGTGTCTCGACCCCGCGGGAAAGCCCGGAAAAGGTTAATGTGCTAAAGCAGGACAGCACCTGCCCCTCGCAGGGAGAGGACTTGGAACACTTTTCCTAATCAATTAGTCCATTAATGAGTCTATCAAGTAAGTAAGTAGTTAAAGATTATGCAGCTGGCCCGGGTAACAGTCGTCATCTCGCTATACCTAATTATATTATAAGTACCTTATTCAATATACCAGCCATAATACGGTGACTTGGAGTTAATGAAAATGTCATTTTAAAACGTCTTGACATTTGTCTATATTGATTTGTACATTTCCACCGCAATCCACTCGCCCCACCCGGCACCCGGGTATTGTCTTTTTATTTTTGGAGGGGAGTGATTAAAAGAATCAACAGATTGAAGCAGGAGGTCCCCAGGATATGTGACCAGAGGAAAGAGAAACCCATTTCCTCTTCTCACCTCAACCCTTGTTGGTGGGGTCCGTTTTGCTCGACGGCAGAAGACATGGATCCCTCTTTCCCCTCTGAGTAGGGGCAGCGTAAGATTGGGTTGGAAAAAATGTTGTGAGCCCATCCACAAACCAATAATGAATTAATTTAAATGTAGGTGATCTAACGCCCAGGGACTTCTAGTTGGAGAATGGTTATCCGCGCATTTCTCTTAGCCGCCTAGCTCCCCAGGTATCTCCCCAGGAGATCTCCCCAGGAGATCTCAGCGTGGTTTCCCCATCTCTCGTTTATGTATGTTCTGCTTCCGTGTCCGGTGCTATTCAGTAGCCAAGTAAAGATTTCGAAAGTCGCCCGATCCTATTGCTGTCAAGCGTTTCACATGCCAACGGGCCATCTCAAGAGAGGGTATGATCTTTGGATAATATGTTGCAGCCGTGACTACATAGAACATGTTCACTTGTTTGAGAGCACTGTTAATAGGAAGCTCGGGGAAAACAAGAAATAATACAGAGGTTCTCATGTCAGAGGGTCCGGGCCACAACATTTAGTTTTGAATTTTAGGGGGGAAACCCCAGCTCCCTTCCAAATGTCTGTAGAAAGTGAAGGGGAAAGACGTGACGGCTACTGTACCTGTACTGTGCATTTGTGTAAATCCTGAAGTAGGGGCTTTAATTAAACCAACACTGAATTGAGCTTTCGATTTGCCACTAGCACAGGTTACGTCCTTCTTCAGCTCTGCCAACTGGAATGTACGTTATGCACCATGTTAAAATAAATAGCCCCCCTCTCTTAATGCAATTGGGACGGGATTCAGGAGCGGGATGGTTGCAATCCGTAATGATCATGCTAGCCTTGTACTCCTAGAGGAAGTGGTTTTAAGACTTTGAAGAGAGTTTTCCTTTCCCATTTCACGTCTTGGATGAAGGATGTACAACCCCAGAGGAAGGGAAGCGAGTGGCCAGTGTAGTTTACAACGATCGCAATGAATTTCCTAAATCCCAAGAGAAATGCCGCCGGAACAGGATTTAAATCTAGACATAGGCAGCCGGCTGCCCCACAGACTCATTACACTCCACGGGGGGAGGTTAGGGATGGACCTGCACCGTTTTAGGACAGGAAATGCGTTTCCTAGGTTGGATTGCAGCCTACCATTGATACCTTTCCTAAACGTCCCTTGCCTAGGCTTCTTGGCGCCAGGCAACTCAAATCCATTGAGTCTTTTCATCTCTCCCGCAATCTCCCAGCCGTGGACAAGCCCGGAAAGCCTGATACAACCCGTGAGCCGTTTGGCTGGCTCGTTGTTAAAGACAAGCCGTTCCGCTTGGGCTGGGGGATTCATTCCCCCGCGGCGGCCCTTTCGGTGGGTGTTGTTCGCCATTATTTGCCCCCCCCCCCCAAAGGCCAATAATGAACGAGGACGTTGGTGGGGAGTCACTCAGCAGACACTTCTCGTTGAAATGACCCCTTCTTTAGGCCGGTTTTAGTTACAAACTGGAAGCCGGTGCCCTAATCAAACCAAATTCTCCTCTAGCACCGGGAGTTCTCTAGATCTAATTTGCGTGCGTTTTTATTTTACATCAGGGTCATCAATTCGGGACTTCCCCCCCCCTCTGTTCCTACGTTTGCCTGTTTTTGTGGGGGCTGTGTTGTGTCTGCTGTAGGAATACTCCCTGGCTCCGGAAAAGTTCATCTGGAAAAGCATTTCCCCTTCTAAAGGGGGAAAAGGGATCACTTACTTCACGTCCCCTATCATTTCTGTGCAGGATGAAAACTCCTGTCTTTAAATCTTTATGCTCAGATGTTGCTTGTTAGGCAACAAATCAGTTGCACGAGCAAAGGGGTGGAAATGCACAAGGTGCTTATTTAAACAACATCCCGCTGTTTTAAATAAGAGATTCAGAGCGCAGCAGTTGTAACCCAAAAGGTTACAAACGAGGTGGTGGAGAAGGAAAAGACACGTCGACGCTTATTTGGTGTCTATTGTATCCCTATTAGCGACCGGCTTTAAACTGCACACTTCACTCGTGAGTTTAACGAGCGGCCGCGATCCAGTTCTGTTGGCTCCCGCCAGCAGCCCCCCGAAAAGCAGCGGGCTCGCGGGGGGCTAGAATTTTGAAACTTTCCGGGGCTGCCAGCAGGCTGTGATTGGCCCGGGCAGATGTAACCTCCATGCAAATGAAGCCACGCCACCCCGCCGCCTGGAGATCAGGAGAGATCTGAGAGAGAAAGGAGCATGCAGTCCGGCTGGGCAAGCTCAGGGAAAACCTGCAAAGGCACGCCAAAAACACCCCCCAAAACACAACCCAAACAAGCCCAGACAAGACACCCGAGCCCCCCCTAGCCGCCCCCGACCCTCGGGCGCACGCATTCACACACACACCTTCCCCCAGAGCGGCTCTAAAGGGAGCGCTTTCTTCCTCTTATTTCTTATGAACCCAGGATGAGCAACAAAGAAGACCCGAGCAAGTGTAGCCCCGCAGCCGCTCCGATCTCCAGTTTTACCATCCAGTCCATCCTGGGCAGCGGGACCTCGGAAGGGGGCCGGGAGCCCGGTTCCAAGGCAGCGGCCGCCTGGCCGGGCAGGAAGCGGAGTCTGTCCGTGTCCTCGGAGGAAGAGGAGCCGGAGGAGAGCTGGAAACACCACGGCTGCTTCTGTCCTGAGCCGCAGGGCCCCAAAGAAACTTGCCACAAACACCAGCCCATCAGTTTCACGTGTCTCAGTAAGTACTGGACAAATCTACCTCCCTAACTTGGGAAGTGCGGAGATCTCCACCTAAGTAAATGTGAATATCTAGCAGGACAGCTCTCCGCCGGGCACTCGCTCGGGCTTTTAGCTGGTGGAACCTTTTCGTTTCCATCTAGCGTGGATGTTGTGACCGGTTTAGAGGAGTATGTCTAAACGCAGGGAGGATCGGTGTCTCGGGGCTTTGGGCGTACAATAGGGAACATCTATTGTCAAACGGTAACATGTGCATACCACGTCCTTTCATGTCGTGTGTGCTGTCGAAAGGTGTTTCACTGAACATTTGCGCTGATTTCTCTGGCTAAACTGAGTTCGTGTCGGTTCTTTACCGGATTTGGTTCAAGGGGTTTAGAGATCCCTTCGATTGTAGTCCTTTCCCTGCATGTTTTCCTCCTTCCCTTGTGAAGGATTATCCGTTCGACATGATTGAGAATGGTGGCTTTCTTTAGATTGTTCTTCTCTGCGGCTCCCGAGTAAGGGAAAGAAAGATGTTAGTTCTTAGCATTATTTGGGAATAAACGGGCTGTGAATTGTTATGCTATGAAGCCAGATCTACCAGTTCTTCTGCTATAGGAAAGAAACACCTTTTAAAAACAACCCTCCCGCCCCCACAACTCCTGGTCATTCAGGTATCTTCACGGAGGCTAGAAGGGATGTATTTTAAAGGACCTCTTCCTTCTGGAATCTGATTTCCCTCAATACTTGAGCTTGGAAACAGAATGAACTGGGACTTTGTAGCGGCACATTGCGGCTGTGAAATTGACCGATTTTCTTTAGCTAGGGTATGGTTAGAGTCTCTAGAGCACGGGGGAACTGGCAAAAACGAGCGTTTTCTAGGGTTAGAGCCTTTTTGGATACGCTGTAGAGTGTCTGATGAGGAATCTCTCTGTTCGCTTGTTTGTTTGTTTCCTCCAAGGCAATCCAAAGGGGAATGGAGGGGCGATGACGGTCAATACAGACAGGACGCAATTCCTCTCCCAATCCCACCAGGACTTGAAGGAGGAAAAAGAGAAACACTTCCCTCCAAACTCCCCGTCTCCTGGGGACAGACAAAGGGACGGAGGGGACAGACAGGCTAATTCAGCCAAGAAGAAGACCCGCACTGTTTTCTCCCGGAGCCAGGTGTACCAGCTGGAATCTACCTTTGACATGAAGCGATACCTGAGCAGCTCGGAGCGGGCCTGCTTGGCCTCCAGTTTGCAGCTGACGGAGACCCAGGTGAAAACCTGGTTCCAGAACCGCAGGAACAAATGGAAAAGGCAGCTCTCGGCAGAACTGGAGGCGGCCAATATGGCTCATGCCTCGGCTCAGACATTAGTGGGGATGCCCCTGGTTTTCAGAGACAATTCCCTGCTGAGAGTGCCGGTCCCCCGGTCAATCGCCTTCCCAGCCCCTTTATACTACCCAGGCAGCAACTTGTCGGCCTTACCTCTCTATAACCTCTACAACAAGCTCGACTACTGACTCTGAAAGCTCTCTGTATAGCTCTCCAATAGCCGCAGTCACATTTCACCCGCCTGTATCCGCAGGAAACCAAATGTGCTTTTTGCAATGTTAAGAAACACACCAACTGTATTCATGATTTTTATTTATTGGATCTTCTCGGTTTGTTTGTTTCTGTTCTAGGCTGGGATCGTGTTTTTATGTCCCATCGCCACGCATTAGCCCACCACACAGCACTGACTTTCTGAGCTTCACGGGACTTTAAAAACCAAATTGCAATCGTCTCTCTATCTATCTACATGTGCAGGTAGGAAAAGGCCAGGGCGCTTGGTTATTTGTCTCGGCAATTGTATAGGCCAATTTCAACGCCTCCACTCCCCCCTCGCCACTCTTTTCCTGAATATTATTCTATCACTTGCAAAGAAAAAAAAACATATTTCAAATCTGTACATATTTTTAAAGAAAATAAACCGTTTTAAACATCGTTTGTAACTTTTGCCAAGTTGATTGCATATTTCAGTTCAAAACGCACAGCGTATTGTTGCTGAGCGACATCTGTGCTATGAGCCGTGAAGGAGGTGACAGTGAGCAGGGAGAGGGACGGACTCCCCTTGTTCGAACGAGAAACTTTCAGTAGCTGGTTCCGACTGAATTCAGGAAATGTTGTAATTCTCTCTTCAGAATTACAAGAGCCCCTGACGTCCGCCAGCGGGATCCCACCTACTTTTGGAAACATTTGCAAAAAAAATCAACCGAACAGGAACTGTGCACTGATCAAAACAGGGCTGGAAATATTGAATAACTCAAAGGGAAGTAAACTGGCCGCTGAGATATAGGAAGAGTAAAAAAAAAAAAAAAAGCTAGTGGGAAAATAAAATCTTAGCCCAGGAAAGTCACTGCAAGACAAGCAATTACTGTAATAATGTCTTAGTATTTTCGATCTTTAAAGGCTCTGCAATGCAAAATGCATCATAGTTATCAACACCAGTGACTTTTAGTTTGCGTAAAGACTAAATATTTAAAATGCTGCAATTTATCACTATTGTCTATATAGGTGAACGATGCTGTTTGATATTTTTCTACTTCATATTCACACCCCTCTCCTCGCCCAAAAAACCCATACTGAGGTTATGCATGTGAAGAAGTACGTTTCTTCCTTACCTCCACCATTATAAGTATCGTGAATGGGAAACGTAGACTACATACAGTTTGTAATCCCCAAACTTTGCACATGTCAAATACATTTGGATTACAGCAGTCCTGGTGTCTATTCTTTATGATGTGATCGGAGCAGAGAAGTGTTTCCGGAAATGAGGGCTGTTTTTGTAGTTCACAGTGTATTCTGCTAAATGCTACGATCACATGTAAAGTGCTTGCCAGCTCCTTTTAATAGAAATGTGACATTCTGAGCCATGATTGATTTTAACGCTTAGCAGCTTCTCTTGCAAGTGCTAAAAACACCTGCAGCCGCCTCTGTACAGACGAGGAAGTGAATCGTTTAAACAAAAAGTAAACTCATCAAGTGTTATTTAAATTGCAGGCACAGTTGCATTTTTATCAGAGCCACCTGTTAAGGCTTTGAATATAGGACGATATTTTAAGAAGCAATAGCTAAATACATTTCAACTGACATTACATTTACGATTTAAAAAAACAGAGCCGGAAGATTATATATGAGCCTGAGGTATCACCCTGTTAAATGAAACGAAATGAAAACTCTCGGAATGTTTCCTTTCATGGAAAACCAAATATTTTAAAAAAGATGTTATAAAGTATTTTGGAGTATCAAATGAAATAAACTATAGTGAAGGGCTTCGGGTGAATATTTTCAATGGCTTGGATGAAAATCAAACTCATGGCTTGCTACGATTCAGGATAATTTAATCACATTATCATCTTTCATTTTTGCCCAGAGTTGGCATTACAAAAATCAGAATTCACTGAAATGTGTTGCATTTTCACTCTCGATTCTTGTTTTCGATGTATTTCGCCTGTTAATATTATTAACAGCTAAATATCAGATCTTTCTAAAATACACCGGAAATAAGAGACCGAGAGGAATGTGAAGTTTCAGTACACTATTATTGCATTTCCAAAGCTTTTTAATAATCACAATTATATCATACTTTTCTCTGTACATACACACATACAAATTAGTCTTCTTTATTGGATTATATTAAGGAAAAAAATCAAATATTCTCACTCGAGTTTCACTGTTAATAAAAATATTTCAAGAATCAGAGAGGTAACCGTGTTAGTCTGGATCTGCAGAAGCAACAGAGTCCTGTGGCACCTTAAAGACTAACAAAAGTATTGAAGCATGAGCTTTCCTGGGCTAATACCCACTTCGTCGGATGCATGCAGTGGAAGTATGCAGAAGCAGATCTAAATAAGTAGGCAAGAACCAGGTTAGAGATAACAAGGTTAGTTCAATCAGGCTGAATATTTCAGATTCCTTTGTAACCCCTACATTTTAAAACAATACTTTGACATACTCCTTCAAGCTAGAGAAATGAAAGGACGCCTTTTCTATTGTCCATTAGTAATTATCCTTGTTAGTTTGGGGAGAAGCAGACATTGTTGGTCATATATACAGCACGTTTGCAACAGCAAGACTATATCGGTGTAGAATTGGCTGCTTTCCACTCTTTTTTGCATTAGTAAATGCAGAAGTTTACTCCTAGGGATGATCCGGAAGGAGTACTAATTAGAAGCTAGTACTAATTCCAGATTGGACTGAAGGAATCCTTACAACCAGAGCCTCTCTCCCCGACCCTTTCAGTCTTGAAACTTTTTGATACTCTGTGGTATTAAGATACAAGAAATCAGTGGGTGAGCCTCAGTTAATTCGCACTATTTTATATAACCGCCTATCTTATTTTTAGTTTGACTCCTCTCAGAGGCTAATTGTCCTTTGCACTTCTCATTAATAAAAACCCAATGCGATATACAATTATGTAAATAAGTCAGAGCTTTTGATGTCCAAGAACTAAAGAAAGTGGGAGAGAAACGAAATCACTTTAAACTGCAAGGGGGAATGCCGCAGGCATATCACAGAGGCACGAAGAGTACAAGTGGAATAAATACTATTCCATTTAGAGGAGCGAATATCATACAAAGTTTTACAGAGTTGAATTGTATCTGTTTATAGAGCTAAGTAACAGTAGAGAGGAAGAGAAAAATGAAGGATACATTTCAGCTGAGGTACTTCTTATTTAAAAAGAAAAGAGAAGAAGAGGAGGAAAAACAAAGAATCCTACGAGGCCAATTCAAATGCAACTGGCTTTGCTAAAACTCAGAATTAAAAAATATAAATACAAGTAAATAGAAAAAGCAAATCGAATGAGAAGCGAGAACACTAATTGCATACCTCTCTATTTCGTATTGGATCCATAAAGGAAAGCGTATTTAAAAATAGTCTGCTCAAGGGGAATTTGGGGGTACATCGCCTGCCTGCGAGTACAGCGTTCTGTGTGCATGCATGAATGGAATAGCAGACGGAGGGGTCCGTGGATGGAGTTTAGATGCATGCATGGACAAATGCTGCATGAGCGGAACTGGTTTATGGATAAATGATGCAAAGGAGGAGCGACAGCTGGTAAAGGGATGGAGTGGGTCTACCTACACACCTACATCTCCCCCATGGGTGGACGGGTGCATGAATAAAACTGTTTCTTTGATAACAATGGAGCATGGATGAAGCCGGTGCACGGAGCTGGTGGGCGGGTGGAGCTCCACACAGGAGAACTCTCGCCCCCTGCAAGGAGTCCCCACTTTGGCTGCTTGTTCTTGACCTTTCACTACTGTTCACCAGCCCCCTTCTCCTCTCCCCGCGGAGGAGAGCCGCAGCCACATCAACACAATCCACCTTCGTTATGTCCATAAAGCACCTAGGCGAAGAATCCCTTGGCCTAACGGTAACTCTGCCCCAGAAGGGGGCCGAGAGGCGCACACTGCAAGTCCCAGCATGCCACGTCCCATCCAGAGACCGGCTCCTTTGGCCGATACTGTGTCCATGGCACACTGGGACATGTAGTCTTCGCCACGAGAAGCCGCCGGGGCCAGCTAGCGCGTTGCATGCAGGGAGTTGTAGTTGCACGTGAGCGCGCGGGGCATGCTGGGATGTATACCCTCGTCATTCAAACCTGCCAATCGGCAGGATCCCCGCGGTGGCGGGGCGGGGCTGTTCTGGGGCAGGCGGCCGCGGCGCGCGCTGAGCAGTGGCGGTTGGTGGCAGGCCCAGAGGCGTTATAAACGGGACAGCCAGCAAGGTAGGTCGGCCGGGAAGGACGCAGAGTGGAGAGCGCGGGCGGGGAGTTGTTTCCTGCTTCTGTCGGGGCCAGCGGAAAAGGGGCCTAGACCGGGCCGGGCTGACCGCTCCGCGCCGGCTCAGGCCCGGAGGCCGCCTCAACCTATCGCCCCCGCAGGGGAACGATTCGCTCCGCCGAGCTGGGCGTGTATCCAAGCCAGCCCCCGAGCCCGCGGCTCCCTCAGCCTCTCCGCCCTTTGTGCTGCCCCGCCCAGTCCCGTCCCTGCCCGAGCTCCCCCCCCCCCCCCACGGGGCCTTCCCGCTCCTCTCCAGGTGCTCCCTATATTGGGCTCCGCCCCCCCCTCGATCCCCCTCTCTGCCGCCCCCGCGACTCCCCACATGAGGGCCCGGCTCGCCTCAGGTCCCGGCTCCCCCGAGGGGCCCCCCGCCACCCGAGCCTGCACATACCCCCGCCTCCCAATCCTGTTGTGGGTACAAACGTGCTCCTCTGTCCCCAGCCTCTCCACATGAGTCCATCGTCCTGGGCACGGGTGCCCCCATCCACCTCCACACAGGGGTCCACTTCTGATTAAGTGCTGGGGGCCTGCAGGCCACCTCAGTCCTAGCAGCTCCACGCGCCCCCCCCCCCCCCCCCCGGTCTCATTCTGGGTGCCATTTTTCCTCAGCCGCTATATGTGGCCCCTCCAATCCAGTCCCTGGGCTGGCTGGGGCTGCTTCCCATCTCCATATGCTGTTCCAGGTGCACGCTGCCATTCCTGAACTCCACACAGGGCCTCTCTTGTGCCCCTGCCATCCTCTGCATTGAGGGCTCATCTGCAGTCCTGGCTGCCTGGCCCCTTGATTCCTGTTCTGGGTGCAGGTCGTTCCAGCTTATGCACGCTGCCCTGATTCCTGTCTTGTATGTGTGCCCTTCTAGCTTTTGCCTCCCCTCCCCACATGTTGTCCAGGCAGGGCCTCCACCTCATGGTCCACAGCCTCTGCTCCTACATCCTCAGTTGTGGGGGGGCCTTCTGGTTCCCAGCTTCAGTCTCTGGAGATGTGCTTCCCACCCCCCCATTGCTGACAGGCCCTCTGTCTGAGTGTCTGGGCACCTGCCTTCCAATCCCATCCTGGGTGGTTCCCCCGTCTAGCCTCAGCCTTCCTGACAGCCTCCACACACAGCCCTCAAATATCCCAGGCAGGTGCCTAGGGCGCTTCTGCCAGCTTCCATGCACAGTCCCGAATCTCATCCTGGGTGCGCCCAACCTCTGCACATGGTCCCTCTTATCCCATCCTGGGTGCTCTCTGCCACCCCCCACTCCTTGGTTCGCTCCAAACAGCCGTTCCAAGCTCCCTTCCTCAAACAGTCTCAACACGTTTTCCCATCCCCAGTTATTTCTCCACTCCAAAACAGACTCTAAGCACTTTCCCTGTCTCCTTTCCCCCAAATAACTCCCAGTCTTACCATTTCCTTCCCTCCAAAGAGTCTAAAAAAAAAAATCAGTTCCTTCCTCTGGCCATATATTTTGGTGTCCAATGGCAAAGGATATTTATTTAATAAATTATTAGAAAGTGTAGTGTTTACATACATACATATGTGTTTATGTATGAAGCTGTCTGAGGTGTTAAAACTTCTTGCTGTTTTTTCATCTAAACTGCAGCATTCACAGTCGTTCCCCAACAGATAAAAGTATTGCCCATTCCCTCATCTTTTGGCTTGGTTATTGCAACTACTTCTTTGGGTTTCCTGATCTCTACGAAGCCCATATTCCGTTTACCCAAAATGTAGCTTCTAAAATGATCTTAATAACCTATTGGTTGTATCTTGAATCTCTGACTCTTCTCCGCTGAATCAAATTTAGACTCTCTGACCTGCCTTTTGCTGCCTACCTACATAACTGCCTCTCTCTACTTACTTGACTCTATACTATGGCAATTACCAAAAAGTTTAAATGGTTTTCGAACTTAC
Source organism: Sternotherus odoratus (assembly GCA_032164245.1). NCBI lineage: Eukaryota > Metazoa > Chordata > Testudines > Kinosternidae > Sternotherus > Sternotherus odoratus. The sequence goes on along the minus strand of JAVMKO010000005.1, from coordinate 91,182,287 downwards.
TGGAGCAGCAGTGTAGACAACAAGCTAGAATTGCTTTTATAAATAGTGTAACTAAACTTCCTTGAAGCTTATGGGAATGGTACCAGCTTTTGAAGCATTTTGTATACAGTGACTCAGTCAGAGACTCTTTCCCCTCCTCCCCCTTTTTTTTTTGGTTTGGCTTTTTTGGTAGTTTTCCTCCAATAGACAATACAGTATTGTATTGCCCTCCATTCTGTCAAACACAGTGGTCTTCGTCTCCTGTTGCTCTTTTTATGCCCCCTCCTATGTATTTGTGGCATGCCCTTTCTCTGGGAGACACCAAGCTACTCTTGCACCTTATTTAAATTCTGCAAAATTTAAATCCTCTGGGGTGCCCACAATAAGTGAGTCAAGGATATTTACTCTTATTCTTTTTTGTACTTATTGTGGTGAGGAGGGGAAGCTAAATAAAAATTTTTACCAGCACCACCATAACATGCAGGTGCTTACATTGAGTTATGTTGCTGTAAACCTTGTTTTTTTGCCTTACTCAATCCCTATTGATTATCACTTCTGTCATATCTGATATTTAATCCCTAAAACTGAAAATACTTCTATATGTCATGAGAAAGGTCATACTGGGTCAGGCCAGCTGTCCATCTAGCCCAGTATTCAGTTTTCTGACAATGGCCAGGGCCAGATGCCTCAGTGGGATTGAACAGAACCTGATAATTATTGAGTGATCCACCTCCTGTCATCCAGTCCCAGCCTCTAGCAACTGGAAGTTTTAAGGGGACACAGAGCTGAAGCCCCGATACCCTCCTCTCCGCTGGGCAGAAGCCACTACCTCGTTGCAAGACAGTCCTAAATTCCCCTCCCTATATCTGGTAGGTGGAGAATAGAGTGGGGGCATGAGGGGCTCCACGAGCCACACTTTAATGGTAAAAGAGCTGCATGTGGCTCGTGAGCCACAGTTTAGCCATTCCTAGACTATGCCTTTCTGTGACTTCAATGTAGTGCCTAGCACACATTTAGGTGCTATAAGATAACTAAACAACTATTTTCTATAGTTTTCCTATAGTATGTTGTTCGCCTTTAGATGTAGTGGCTATTCCACAAACTTTCCATTTCTAACTCCTATTAATTATTGTAATAACAACTAACTTTTCTATAATAATTCAGATGACTGGATCAAACGAATTTAAATTAAACCAACCGCCAGAAGATGGTATCTCATCCGTAAAATTTAGTCCGAATACGTCTCAGTTTCTGCTTGTTTCATCTTGGGATACTTCAGTCCGTCTCTATGATGTACCTGCCAACACCATGAGACTCAAGTATCAACATTCAGGAGCAGTGCTTGACTGTGCATTTTATGTAAGTACGTCCTCTTGATTATGTTGGATTCCAGTTATATACCAAAGCTACAAAGGGAGTACTTTAATCTCTTAAATTAAAGGGGACAGTGCCTGTTTGAAATGCAGTCCGTTTTTTAAAAGTGTAAAAAAGCTACATTTGCCCCTTCTATTTTTGTGGTTTTATGATTCTTTAAATTTATTCTTTCTGTTGCTGTGTCAAAGATCCATACGAACACAGATAATTGATTGTAGTCAAATGCATTATACAGAAAGTGCAATCATATACAAAGCAAACAAACTGAAATACAGAGAATGTTGCTCTAATTTTGTCCCAATGATCTTGGGTGCTTCTTTCAGGTAACATTCAGACAGTGGTGGATTATTATTATTATTATTTTTTTAAGTTCAGGGAAGATGGCCTTGGGCCTGCCAGAACCAACTGGAGGCAATGATCTTACTGTAATATTGAGGGGTTGCAACAATTCTGAAACTCAGTTACATTATCCATATTTTAAAATTATCTTTTGAACTATTAAAAGTTGCTTTAAAAACAAAATCAATTTTACCATCTGTTGTTAAATATTTAGCCTCCGAGCCTCAGATATACTAGAGCTGCTTTAGATCTCTGTAGTGTGCAAAGCTGCCTTAAAGATTCCTTATCTAGACATAACAGGATCATCCCTGGGGAGTTATGTAGGCCATGTCTACACTGTCACACCTTGAGCAACATAGGTTTTGCCCGCATAACTGCTAGTGTGCACAACACTGTCGGCGGGAGAGCGTCTTCTGCTCACATAGCTACTGCCTCTCCTGGAGGTGATTTTATTATGTTGACAGGAGATCTCTCTCCTGTCAGTAGAGAGCAGCTACATGAGCAATCTTACAGTGGCATAGCAACATTGGTACATGGGTTTAGTAATGCAGAGTTTCTATGTCACCCTGTCTTTCTGCAGGGTATGGGACACAGATCGGGGAGCTCCTGCATTCTGGTAATCCCTGACTGCCATAACAGCCCTTTGGGACCATCTGCATTTGATATAGAAATGCTCTGATTTACAGTGAGAGACTGACTGCTGCCTCTATGCATCTTCTCTCTTTTACTCCCTCCACCTTCTGATGTGCTCTGAGCCCCTCCATCATAGCTGCAGACCAACTATTTAACAGTTCTTCAGTTTATTGCTCAGTTCTGGAAAATTAAGTATGAAGGTAGCTAGTATCTATATGTGAGAAGTTAGTTTATTATGAATAATTATAGCTAGTACAAGTATCTTCTGTTCAGAATATTTTTCCTTAAAGGTCATTAATTCTTGACATAGGAGAAGGTTGAAATAATCACTTGCACCTGACTAATATTTAGGTCAGGAAGCTTCTTAATTAATCTTGTAGGGAAAACAATAGGTACATTCTAGAGAATTTATGGTTATTCTGCTATTGTGCAGACTTTGTGTATTTTGGTGTGGGGGGCCTTTAACTATACCAGGAATCAGCAGCCTTGGCTCGCAGCACCGCAGGGGCTCGCTAAGCATCCTTAGTGAGCCCCGCCGGTTTGTTTACTTGCCGGTTCTCTGATCGCGGCTCCCATTGGCTGCAGCTCCGGTCCAGTGAGGCTGCGGGAAGCGGTGCGGTGCTGGCCGCCGCTTCCCTGAGCTCCCATTGGACCGGGATGGCGAACTGCGGCCAGTGGGAGCTGCGATCAGCGAACCGGCAAGTAAACAAACCGGAGGGGCCGCAAAGAATGCTTACCCTGCAGTGCCGCGTGCCAAGGTTGCCGATCCCTGAACTAAACTTTGGAAGTTCTCTTTGAAATAAAGTGGTGAACTGTAATCACTTAATATAGGAACTAATTAGAAGGTAGGTCAGGCATTTCTGTTTACCCTTTCTAATAGTACAACTACAAAGGGGTATTCAATTAAATTGAAAGGCAGTAAATTTAAAACAAACTTTTTAACACAACTGTCATCTAGCATGAGGAACTCATCACTATAAGATGTTGATGTGACTAAGAGCTTAGCAGAATTTGAAAAGTATTGGGCTTTTATATGGATAGCTAACATTAAGTCAGAATGGTGTGGAAGTGTTTAAAAAAAAATTTGTTTTCTTTTTTGAAGGGATAGAAACCCTCAGGATAGAAGTCATTTCTAATTAATGAGGTTGGGGAAGAAACATTCTATTGGGCAGATTATTCCATATCTGCCTGTTGTGGGGTTTCTTTCTACCTACATCTGGTACTGCTATATTGGAAACAGGACTTGCATTATATAGGCTATTGGTTTAATCTGGTATAACAATTTCTGTTTTGCTAATTGACCCGTGCTTTACTTCACTGAGAACATGCACAGGAATCAAAGCATCCTTTTAAAATGTCTATCGAATTGTCACTGCTGTTTATAATATTCTTTAGGGGAAAGCAGTTAAATTTCTATTCTCTTTTTGGTGTTCTGGAATAGATTAAAAGAGAGCGAACTATTTCAAATGTCCTACCCATACATAAGCATTCTCTACTGCCATGATATTGATGCATTCTTGGAAGGACTTCCAGTTAAGACTAATTAAACTCCGATCCTTATATCCTTAGTTCTATTTAAATTTAACACACAGCCGTTTGTGGGTCTGGTTTTCAGATTTACTTTAAAAGGTTCTGTCACATGGCTTGCCCTTTATTGGGATGCCCAGTGTACTTGTTCCCCTGAAGGGCATGAGACAACCCTGGTCTGCTGGGGGATACTTAACTGCCTACGGTTTTGTCTACACAAATTATGCCGACATACAGCCATCCCTGTAATTAAATCTTTGTTGAATGCCCACACTATGCTTCCTGTGTTGGTGGAGTGCCTCGAAACATAGCAGTGTACTGTGGATAGCTATTCCACTGTGCAAGTGACCTCAGGGTGCTTTGGGAAGGGTTTTTAATGACTCTTGGGGGCAGATATAACATCACAATATGAAGGTTTCTCAATTATGTAGTTCCATGGATAGCCTCCTAGATTGCCAGCTGCGTTTCAACTGCCCTGGTAACCTGCAACCCAGCCGTGTTTGTCAGAAAGCATGGATCTTGCATTGCTGTGCAGGGTTATAAGAGGAGCCCAACGGGGGGCTATTTGGCTGGGGGATGTCTTGAAAGAGCATATTAACACTGAGCTTCAGTAATGTGTGTTGCTATAGTGTGCTGAGCCTAGAATTGTTTGCTTGAACTGTGCTATGAACCTTGTAATAATTGTGGTGTGTGCCCAAAACATAACACTTTCAAAATCACTTTTTAAAGTAGCATTTGGTAATATGACCGAACTCTTACTGCTGAACATTAACACAAGAAACCCACAAATGTATGTGTTGGGGAGAGTGTGTAACAAGGTGTGTGTGGGTGTGTGTGCACGGAAAGAGAGAGAGAGATGGGGAGTGTGTATGAGAGAGAATGTGTGTTGGGGAAGAGTGAGTGTGGTGGCATGCTGTGGCTAAATTAAAACAGCAGCCTGAAGCAACCAATCCTGAGGCAGAAGCTGGTGCACAGACAGCTGGTGTCCCCCTATCCTCAGACTCCAGATCAGTGGAGACTGTACACTGGTGGACAGAGGGGGAGATCCGGACATCAGCCCCTGCCTCCCTCCCCAGCTCCACACAGCACAGCAGTCACTCTCCTCTCTCCTTACCTCCCGCAGCTGCGGCCTGGCCTGTCTGCCTACTCCTACGGTCCTATGTGAGCTCTCCACCCTGAGCAATTTCAGAACTTCCTGGGGCTTTGAAAGGGGAGTGGTGCATGCCTGTGTAGCTGGATTTAGGGCAGTGGTGTTCAAAACAGCGAGCAGAGTGATCACTGGGTATTATGAGATTCTTCCTAGAGGCCAGTTATGATGATGTCATAAATATAGCGGCTATGCTGAAACTTTGTCAATCTAACTTTGCTGCAAATAGCTCTATTATGCCTCTTGTCGAGGTGGTTTTATTTTGTTGGGAGGGAGATAGAGCATTTTAGCGTGTACACCCCAACTGTTTTGTCGATAGAAGCTGCCTTTTGCTGACAAAACAAACTGTAGTATAGGCAAGGCCCAACTAACTGGAAGGCAATTAAATAAGGAGCATCTTGGCCTAATAAAAGGCTTTGCAGAACTCAGTTGGGGAAGTTTCTGAGGAGAAAGGAGACTCTATAGGAGAGGAGCTACCCGGGAGCCTGAACTAGGCAAAAGCTCTCCAGGTAGAGGGAGAGTGGCAGTGGGAGAAGCCTGAGACTATACAGTAGAAGGAGGGCTGCCAAACCCCACAGACTTGTTTTGGGACTTTATCTGGTCTCTGAGGTCAGAGCCTTAATACCGTTCTACACATGCATCTTTACTGAAGACTTTATTGCAGGGAGAGGTTCTGCTGTCAAGTAGACTTTGGTTTCTCCTTGACTGAGCTGTTATAGGTATCTCATTGACGGGGGAAACTGAAGCAGGCCACCTCAGCGTCTCACTTAGCTACAAGAAGGTGCATAGGAGGTCATGGTGCCACTTGTACATCGACATACCAGAAGTTAATAGGACTATTAACTTGTGTCACTAATTCAGATACAAAATGGAAAAAATAAAAGTTTATTTGTACAATATATCAAATTGCAATTTTTAATAACACCTTTCTAATTATTTTCTTCTACAGAAATCAAAGCACACTACCTAATATTGTAAAACAGTTTCATTCCAAAATGTTCTTAACTCTTGATTTCATAAGTTCTGCATGGTCTACCTGTGTGGATCTGATCGTAAGTTCAAGACCTTAACCTTAATCACCTCTATCTATGAATCTCTTATCTTTAACTTCCAGCAAGAAAGGAGATACTTTGGGGTGTGCCCAGGAGGTTAAGTGTGACACCTCAACACTTATTTAAACCCAGAAATCTGAACATATACAATAATGCAGGATTTCTTACTTCACAGGATCCTACACATGCCTGGAGTGGAGGATTAGATCAGCAGTTGAAAATGCATGATTTGAACACTGACCAAGGTAAGCTGGCTGAATACTGTAATAGATTCTTTTTGAGTGATCAAATAACCAGTGGAATTTGGTTGAATTTTAGAAAGATAAATGAATTGAAAATCAATAAAATAGTATATGGCTGTGTTTTTGTTTTTTTTTAGATGGTGGATACTGGCTTAAAGAATAAAAGCTGTTTGATTCATGAACTGTCTTTGTACTTAAGTGTAGTGTTTTAGAAAGCAGTCGCAGGTATAATGGGAGAAGCTCCATCTACTTTCATACATTATTATATACTTTGTACATGTATTAGATAAATTAAACCTTTAATTAGCCATGGACAAGTCAAAGCAGAATGAAAGCTATGGTCGAAAGAGAGCTGCATAAAGTTATTTAGCCACTGGCTTTGTATCCCTGTATTAATATGTTTAGTGTGGTGAGTTATATTTACATATATATATACCAAAAACCCCTACCTTATTAAGGTTGCAAAGTCAAGCACACAAAAATTAAGAAATGCCATAATTAAGGTTTCTTGTGGTACCAGATTTGCCTACAATAACTATAATCTTTTCTTTTGTCTTGTGTTTACATTTTCATGTATACCACCTGTGGTGGTGATACTTGTGATAAATGCAATTTTATCATTTCCCCTTTACAGCCTTGCATGCACTCTGCCTGCTAATCAGATTCTATGAGGGAACATTCAAACTTCTGAACACTATAAAACAGCTTACCATTTCCTTTTAAAAGAAACCTGCCAGAAAAATGTTTTCTTCCCCTTTGTTTTCCAAACTACTCTAGCTGAAGTTGCAGGAAGATGGGTAATATTGAGTCTTGCTCCAGGAACGTGATTAAAATTTGATTTCTCATGACAGTGAGGCCAAAATAGGTGCAGTGTGACATTGGGAAGGAAGGTATTAGCCCACAAAAGCTTATGCTTCAATACTTTAGTTAGTCTTTAAGGTGCCACAGGACTCTTTGTCACAATGGGAAGGAGTGGTTCCCAACTTTCCAGCAGGACACATGGAAGGTTTTTTAATATGGGACCTTATGTCTCAGAAGGCCATTTAAGGGAACTCGAGAAGTTTCTCTAATCTTACTAGTTACAATTTTCCTTTTTGTTCAAAGATGTTTGAATGAGGGTAACAAAAGGAGCCAGGTTTTATAGAGAGAGTACCAATACAACTTTAAAAACCTCATACTGTTTTTCTGTATTATGTGGTAGGTAGGTCTGAAATGAATAATGGTGTGCTATCACTGTTTCATTGTCGCTTTTTGTTAGAAGTGCCTAATTACTCACAAGTGGCAAAGCCATGAGTTAATATGGTTGTCCCACACTTACGCTGATTAAACTTTTGTAATACACAGTCAATGTCGGAGATTTTCAAAAGAGCCTAAGATTTAGGTGCTCAACTCCCACTGAGAGTCAATCACAGTTGGGCACCTAACTCCCCTTTGTGCCTCTGAAAATCTCCACATGGCTGCCTAATGCCCTTAAGCTCCCTTCAAAATCTCAGCCGGTATCTAGACAGTCTACATTTAACACTTTTTAAAGTGTATTGATTGCAAAGATCAGAAGACCAAGCACTCTTTTAAAGATGTCTCAGCACGCCAACACATTAGTGAATGGCAGATTATAGTTTTACTTCTGTATGGATATTGTTTTGCACTTTTCATTAAAAAATTGTGGATTTTAATGGAACCAGTAAAGTTGCATATCAATCTATTCTCTTGTAGAAAATCTAGTTGGCACACATGATGCTCCTATCAGATGTGTTGAATATTGTCCAGAGGTGAATGTAATGGTGACTGGAAGTTGGGATCAGACAGTTAAATTGTGGGATCCCAGAACTCCTTGCAATGCAGGAACTTTCTCTCAACCTGAAAAGGTTTGTATTTAAACAATAACAATTATATATATTAATACTAATGGTATACTATCATCTGTTAAACTATCTATAATGCATGCAGTGACAGATTAAGAATGAATGTCCTCCAAGCAAGGCATTTCCTTTTGCTAGTTTACTGAGTGAGTGAGAGGATGTCTTGTGGCACTATGTTAAATTCATAGTTTAATCTTGACACTATGGCTATTATAAGATCTGAAACTTGTTTGTTAGCTGACATAGGAGAAATAACCACTGAGGGCAAGTTTACACTACAGATTTACAGCAGCTGCACTGTTGCATCTCCACCAGAAGCACTACTCTAAACTGATGGGAGAGAGCTTTCCCCTTGGCTTAATAATTCCATCTCCACGAAAGGTGGTAGGTATGTTGGGAGAAGCTCTGCTGCCGACAGCGCTGTTTACAATGCTTAGGTCAGTATAACTACATTGCTCAGGGGGTGTGAATTATTCACCCCCTCCCACGAGTAATGTAGTTAGATTGAAATAATTTTGTAGTGTAGACTAGGGCTTAGTGGAAACATATGTTTTGTTGTAGAGTATTCTGCATATAGTCTTTAGCTAGTCTGTGAAGATTAGTGCAGTAATCCTTAGTTTAAGGATTCCAGCTTTTAATAGAAAAGTAGGACTGTATTCTCAATGCTTCTTTTGGAGTCTTTGGTAAACAAATCAAATTCTTGTACATCGAGACAAATTTTAAGAAAACTTAGAGCTCATGAAAGTTGGACTAATATCACTGGCTTCAGGGAGATGTAGTGAAGGATTTGCTGTGAAAACTTCCCCAACAGTTCTACCACTGTGCCTCAATTGTGATCTGCACCTCTGCTGTTCACAGTCTGGGATTTTACAGACCAAAGCCCAAAGTAGTTTTGAATTCTGTGGTAGTCTTATGATGTATAGAAAATTGGATGGTGGGAGAAATTAGACTACGAAAGAAAAACTTACTTTGTGTGAAAGATAGTACTAAATCATTTAATCATTTTTGTGACAAGTTGAATTTTAGTCAGCATTAGCACAGAACATGCGCTGCCATCTCTTTGCTGTTATTAATATGCAACTCTGCTGCTGACAAATGTAGAAGGAAGACAATAAAATATGACATTGCAAGCTTTAATCACGTAGCATGATAACCTTTTCACTGTAAGCAACAGTCTGACTGGACATACATGAAGATTATATATCATATCATTATATCTTCATAACCAGATGCTAGGTACTTTTAAAGAACTCTTTACAGTTCTGCATTACTATTGATTTCATCCATTTCTTTAGACTGTATATGCTGTCCAGTTGTCTAGACAACATATTGTTGTCTAGAGCTATCAGTATGTTCCATGTTGCATCTAAATAGCTATTATTTTTGCCACAACACAGCTGAATCCATTTCTGGTAAGAACTTTATTCTGAATAAAATAATTGCATTATTTCTAGTTTTTTATTTGTAGTTATATGTAGCATGTAAAAAACTCTGATAAATTGCTGACAGAATATCGTATGATGGACAGCCACACTAAATCAAGCTGCTTATTGGTTCAACAAGGTTAATTATGTCACTTTTTCAATATTGTCTTTGGTAAATGCATAATACATAGAAAGACTATGCTAAGTAGGTTAGGACCAAAGGTGGCTTTGTAAAAACACTTTTACAAGTGGAAATGTGTTCATTACATTAAATGAAAAATTGGTTTTATTTAAGCATTTCCTTAGTGTTAGCAAAACTTAGCAGTATCATGGGTAGTACATGAAACCAGAAAATGAAGCTGACTTCCATAGTTTCGCTGTACAAATAAATGTCAAAATTAAACAGCATAAGTCTGAGCAATATATTTAACTTTTTTTAGTTCTGATGAGATGCTGACAACATAAGTAGAATGTTCTATATTTAGCCATGTTAACTTGCTTTAGCAAAAGTTTGTTTTTACTACTTGCCATTCTTACTAACATTCCGGTGGCAGCAGTACAGCTGTGTATTAGCTGGATTTTGTCCTGGCTATTTGTCATCAGAATGCTTAATTGAATTCTGATTGCAGAATCTTTACTGACAAGGGGACACAAAAACAACCCAAGCTTTATTTTATTTTTTTTCTTTCAGATCCCAGGTTGAGTGTACACATAGTGAATAGAATCCCAGTCTCTTGCAAACTTAAAAGATTCTGTGAAAGTTACTGAGGAAACAATAAACATGAATCCTTATTATGTCATTTATCAGAGTAGCATTGCACTTTATGGGCACTGATATTTCTTCTTTTCAGATGTGCCAAGTAGCTCTGCTGTGATTGACTTAATTTAGAATTGTGGTTGCTCAACACCTTTGAAAACAGGTTTTAATATTTCTTTTTTTGGCACTCCTCACTTAAAATCGTTCCGGTTAACATTGTTTTGTTGTTACATTGCTGATCAGTTAGGGAACATGCTCGTTTAACGTTGTGTAGTGCTCCCTTCTAACATTGTTTGGGAGCCTCCTGCTTTGTCCACTGCTTGCAGGAAGAGCAACCCATTGCAGCTAGCTGGTGGCTGGTTGCAACCAAGGTGGACCGGCAGCTCCCCTATCAGCTCCCCGCACCCTTAAGTTCCCTACTATTCTGAAACTAGTAATATTTTTGTAAATTTCTTTTGGAAAGGTATACACTCTCTCTGTGTCTGGAGATAGACTTATTGTGGGGACTGCAGGTCGGAGAGTACTGGTGTGGGATTTGCGGAACATGGGTTATGTCCAGCAAAGAAGAGAGTCAAGTCTGAAGTATCAGACCCGTTGCATCAGAGCGTTCCCAAACAAACAGGTATGTATGCTGTTCAGTAACTCTGTCCCTGATTCAAGTAACTTAATCTTCTGTACAAAAATGGATTTGTGTTGATTTCTTACTCAGCTCAGTACATTTTTTTACTCATTAAAAAAGTTATTTAATTTAAAATCATAGTTTAATCTCTTAAAATTAATGACAGATATTGAGCTACTTGGTCCCATGTTATTTTGAAAACACTGATGTAGTTTTAAAATGTTCACTTAAAAAAGCCCCAGCCCTTTTTTCTTTGCTATCCTCACTCCTCTTCTCTTAATCTTCTCTTCTTAATCATCCTTTTTAAAAGGTACTAGTTAATGCATAGAACACTGATAATTAAGCCTTTCCAAATAGCAAAAGAGGCAGAGGAGGAAAGAGAAGATTACTGTTAGTGTGGAACTTTTAGGCATATATGCCATCAGTTTCCCAAGAGGTGCTCAATTCTGCAACAGTAGTATTGCCTGGGCTGTAGATAAATGTAGTATTATGCAGCAAATGTAACTAAAAACTATTGTAAGCTTATTTACTACTTGCTCCATTACTGTTTTGACTCCTTGCTCTACTGCAGGGGTTGGCAACCTTTTAGAGGTGGTGTGCCGAGTCTTCATTTATACTTACTGTTTTTTAGAAGGTCTCTTTCTGTAAGTCTATATATTATATAATGAAACTATTGTCATATTGTAAAATAAGCAAGGTTTTCAAAATGTTTAAGAAGCTTCATTTAAAATTAAATCAAAAGGCTGATCTTATGCCGCCGGCCCGCTCAGCATGCTGCTGGTCTGGGGTTCTGTTCACCTAGGCCAGCAGCGGGAACCCCAGACTGGCAGCGGGCTGTGCGGGGCCGGTGGCCGGGACCCCAGCCCAGCAGTGGGCTGAGCAGCTCAGCCCATTGCCGCTCAGGGGTTCCACCCACCGGCTCCTCCCAGCTGGGATCCTGGCTGCCAGACCCACTCAGCCAGCTGCTGGTCTGGGGTCCTGGCTCTGCCCACATAGAGTGGGTACCTACCTTCTACCTCTACCTTGCTGACCACTATGTAAGTGCGATTAGGGCCGATGGGTAACAGTTCTAGACTCACCAACCTTTTATTTGAGGTGCAGTTGAAGTTGCAGGGAAGCTTTTTTTCTTGTGATGTTTTTAATTATTAAATTGTGGATGGGCCCTGAGTTGTATACCTGGGAACCATAAATATGAAAGCAAATATTCATAAATTTTTGTGAAAAGTGTTTCTTGTGTCTGGTTCTAAAAATGTACACGATCATAGTTAACAAATCTTCTCCATATAAATCTGACAGTAGCTATATTATTATTTTTGCAGGGTTATGTTTTAAGCTCTATTGAAGGCCGCGTTGCAGTAGAATATTTGGATCCAAGTCCTGAAATACAGAAGAAGAAGTATGCATTCAAATGTCACAGATTAAAGGAGAATAATATCGAGCAGATTTATCCAGTTAATGCCATTTCTTTCCATAATATCCACAACACATTTGCTACAGGTACAGTAGATACTTATCAGGTTGTATAACATTATTGGTAATAAAGATGTTTAAGTACATCTAGTTCTTGTTCAGCTTCAATTAAGAGGTTTCAGCTGTTACTGGAACACTTGATACACTGTACTTAATGCTTTTAACAAGATGTAATTTTTCTTTTGATGCAGTGGGATCTAACCTTAACAGGTTTATTTCTTTAACACATTAATTGTGGACTCTTGTCTGTTACAAAACTGCTTCATAGTGTCCTTAGACAACTGACAAAATAATGCATTATAGTTTTTGTCACTGTCTGGTTACATTAAATGATCTAATGCTTTGGTTTTCTTCCAGTTACTATATCTTAACTCTTTTTTCCAAAATCCATTTGTAGGGGGCTCTGATGGATTCGTAAACATTTGGGATCCATTTAATAAGAAGCGACTGTGCCAGTTCCACCGATATCCCACCAGCATTGCATCGCTTGCCTTCAGTAATGATGGAACCACCTTGGCGATAGCATCGTCATATATGTATGAAATGGATGACATTGAACATCCTGAAGACGGTATCTTCATTCGCCAAGTGACAGATGCAGAAACAAAACCCAAGTGAGTCTACTTCACCTGTGTTTGAACCTTTTCTAGCATTCATCCCAGGATTTATTAATTTTCCTAAAGTCATGAATAGCATTATTGGTGCCTAGTAGATAGTGCAGCTTGACAGTAGGGTTGGAGTTGATTTTATCTTGTTCTCCCAAGCTTCAATATCCGTAGGTTGATAGATGTCTGATGGCTAAAATTGTTTCTAGTTGTTTTGTAACAGGAGAATGTCAAACTCCCATTCTTTTTGAATAAGCACTTTTATTTGAAGCTATGGAGTTATTGCTAACTCACTTCTTCAAAATTTAAGTTGAAGATTTCAAGAATAATTCATCTTGAGCAAATTTTGCTGTATTGGATCTTTAAGACTTTGAACTATTAATCTTTTCTTTACACACTGATAATACATCTAACCTTTCCCTTTCAAAGCAAATGCATTGAACTGGTTCTATGGAATGCATAAAATCAAGTAAAGGAGTCTTCTCTATCTTGTAGAACAATCTCTATTTTGAGTATTTAACCCTTTAACAACAGACTATGCCATGATTTCTGACAAAAGGAAAACAATGATGTTTTTGGTACCAGCCAGAATCGGCTTCTGTTAATGCCCGTTTGAAAGAAAGCTACATGGAAAAGCTGACATCACAATACAGAATTGTACACTGGAATAACCTCTGTAGTTTCCGTGGTCTGGTACTAGGTTAAATACACAGGATTAATAGCCTGGATATTATAAGGGTTCTTAAGGTTTGTCACTGCTCACTCATTTTTTGCTTTTCTAAACCTCTAAATAAAAAAAACTTTATTTTTATGTTTTAACCATTTTGTTCTGGGAGTTACAATTCTACCTATTTGGTATAGCCACTCTCCAGAGTTTTGGACCCTTTGAGCCTAAAGATTATGTAATTTATTAAAATCAATCAATATTGCACCTCATTTTGGAGCAGATACTCTGACGTTCTTTTTCTCTTTTAACACACTGCACCATGGGCTGTCATGCACTGACACTCATTTTAAAACATCACAATTTTATGGTTATTTTAATAACATTGATGGTAGAACACTAGAATAAGTGTCTGGGGTTTGTCCCCTGCTTCTTAACAGTCTTCCCTGAGATTGGCACCCACATTTGTGAGTCACTCCAAACAGGTTATGTGTTCTATACACTGGACCGTTGCTAGAACGTGCATCTATATAATGCGATTTTTGATAGAACACAGTCATGGATCCCAAATTTAGTAATGCTCATTAATTTTCATTGGAATACAGGACTTGGCATGGATCCCAAATCCCGCATTTTAGCGAGTGTCCGGTGTACTTAGATTTCAGCAACCAAGTATCAATTGTGAGCTCCTCAACTACTATAACAGCCATAGCATGGGGTGTCAGACAGGCCCCTGGAGGACTCCAGACTCTGTCCTGCCACCCAGGCAAGCCAGCTTGTGTGATAGATGGTCCTTATACCAAAAATCACAACAGTATTCAGGTTACTCTCAGTCCCAAAGAACCAGTCACTTACCCCAGTTCAATTGTACCTTAGATCTCTCACAAAAGACAGTGCTTGTAGCCAATCGGATGATAAACTATCTAAGGATTTATTAACCAAGAATTTTTTTTTAGTAATTTACAAGGTTAAAGCAGATAGACACACGAGTTATAGTCTTAGTTTCCAAAAAGTAATGGAAGCTGCTCTAATATGCAAGCTCTATGCCTCCTTGAGGGCTAACCCAAGCTAAGCAGCCTGGGGATCCCTTCCTTATGCCTTCTCCAAATTCTGAGCAGCATAGTGTTACAGTTCCTTTTAGTCAGGGATGTTTATTCCCTTCCCCCAAAGTTCAGACTGTGGTGGGACAAGGGTTTGTACATGTTCCCTCTTCATGGTTGTGGCAGGAGCAATCAACAGTATTTTGTCTATTGATGTTCCACAGTGGTTTGTCTGGTATCTGTAGGTCTTTTTGTTGGTTGGATGATGACACCTCTTGTGGTAAACTTAGGATTTAAAAAAAAATAAGTATCTGTAAGGTAAAACAAAATATTTACCGTTACAGGGCTGACAGTGGTAAGAGCTGTTTTCAGCTATTTCTATTGTTGGTTGTGGTTGCTAGTTCTGTAGATGCTTCGTTCTGCCTTATGAGGAGGTTAATCTACAATTAAACAATATTTCCTCTTGCCCTCCATTATTTTCTGAAACAGATGGTTCATCGTTTCCTGGGCTGTTAAACACAGTGAGGTTAAGGTTAGACTCTTGGGAATCAGCTAGTTTTGAATCTTATTAGGCTGTAGAAGGAAAACTAATCAGAATAGTCCTTAATATCATTTTGTGACTGTAAACAATTATTTATTAGCAAACAATTGATCCCAGAAGGGCAAATTGTTTGAGTCAGTAATGATCTGAGAAAAGACAGAGCATATCTGTGTATTTGGAAAATAATTGTAACGTAATTGCAATGCATTTAGACAGGCATCTATTTGGACCTGTTTCTATCTTTAAATGAATTTCTGAAAACATTAACAAGGTTTATATGCTTTTCTGACATTTATAAGTTGCTTGTGCCAACCTTAGGACACCAGCTTTCTGGTGACTGAGAATAATTTTTAGAACCGAATATTATAGTGTGAATGCATCATATCAATGTTTGCTCCTAAAATGGAGCACTTTTCCTTAGGTCTCTGCCTAATAGCTTCAGTTAGTGCTTTTTAGTGACTTTCTACTTTTTCAGGTTAATGTGAGCCATCTTACATTTGCAGATATTTCATTTTAAACACATGGAAAAATAATAGCTTTTTAAATAAAGGCTATCTGGGAGGCTTATGACTTGCTGACAAATAACTACATATTTTTGGTACAGTAACATTTGTCCTTAGGCTGCTTTGGATTAATAATACTTTAAAAAGTCTAACGGTCACTTGTTGAAACATATTTTCTTTATTTCAGGTCTACCTAAAGTTCTTTCAAAAAGCTTCATCTCCTTTTTCTACAAGATGTATTTACCTGCTCCTAACCTGAAAAGGTGATTAAAGGATAATTTTGGGAAGAACAACTTTTTGTAGTGCTTTTTTTTTTTTTTTTTACCCCAAAAACTTGTGTGTATGTACCTCATATGCTGTACTCTACTGTCATATCTTTTCTATTTAGAACATTAGAGAATCAGTGTTTTTCTTTAACCACTATCTGAAATGTAAATTAGTTCTTTCCTGTAAGCAAACTTACTGCGTTTTGTAATTTTTTTGTAACTCTGGGAACTTCCAGTGATATCTGAACTGCTCAATAAATCTCTTAAAAAAACCCTTATCTGTAAATGCATTGGGTAGTAACTTTCATGTTTTGTGAAAATCTTTGAAGCAGTGTGACCTCCAGGACGGATCATTGGACATGAGTCCTGAGGATGTGGGCTGTGGCAAGTCACTTAACCTTTTTTCTTTTTTCCTCATCAAATAAAATGGGGCTACATACCTTACAGGGATGTTGATTATTCAATCGCTGTTCTTACAATGCTTGCAAAGTTATAAAGTATAAGTAAGGCTAGGCTGTAGTGACAACTTTATGGCTAGTGCAGAAAAATTTCCGATTTGAAGGAAAAGCAAAGACTATGTGAAGTGCATGAAATTCAGACTCAGTCCTTCAGAGAGAATGCTCAGAGAAAAGCCTGAAATCAGTTATGCTTTGGAACAATTGAGAGTGGAGAAAGGAAAGTTGACTGGGACTGCGGCTGGGACTGGGGCTTTTGATGCAGCAACGTCGCCTACTCTTGGTTGCAGGCTCAGCTTGAGACCCCAGAGGACACAGAACAGCACAAGAAGTGCAGGGAAAAGAAACTTAGAAGAACGTGAGCCTAGTTCTTCCAAAGAGACACCATTCTTCTCAGGAGAGGGCAGATTTCTCCTGATTTCATGCTTATTTTGTTGTTACCTCTTGCTGTTCAGTGGTTTAGACTGTAGGTAGATGTCTTGATTCAGTTACTCGGGGGGGGGGGGGGGGGGGAATAAACCAAAAAGCAAGAGTTCCCACATGGAAATAGTACTACTAAAGTTCAATTCCAATTTCCAAGTGACTTTGTAAAATTAGCAAAATGTTTGCATATTTATCTTCCTGATCATATCTTGACTTAGAAAAATATCTTTTCCCAGCTTTTGCATACTCAGCCAGGTGTCAGGCAGTCTAACCAGTCTCTTTCAGTCCCTCATTGCTGACAGGATTCATCAGTCTATATAGTTACAGAACAATTGCCCTATTGGATCAGACCACCAGTATTCTGTCTCCAACAATGGCTAATTACCAGATGCTTCAGAGGAATGTGCAAGATACCTGCAGTGGACATGGACGTGATCAGCAGAATTATTTGAAGCTAGAATGGAATCCTGTTCACTTTCACATAGCTTATCTGGCTGTGCAGTACTAATACTAGTAAAATGTGGTTAAAAACTCAGTTTAGTCAGTGAAGAAAGCAGATGTAGTGCACCCAGGAAAATAAATATTAAAGTACCATTTTTACAGTCATTCAGATTAGTTTTCTCATTAAAAGTAGCCCTCTTTTTTTAGCTTAGTGGCATTTACATTAGTTTATCTGCCTCTCAGTGCATTGGGTAACTCCAAATCCTATGTTCCTACCTGCATGCCATCCTTAAAGTTGTCTTACCTAAAGTAGAAGTTCAGGTGCTGACTCTACTGAAATACATCTGAACAATTTCTTTGCAAGTTTTGCTTTTCAAAGGAAATCTCTAGAAAGCTAACTAATGAGTGGAAATTCTTTCTGCATGATGAAGATGAAGCACTATCCTTATTTCTTTTACCTTATAGAAAGCAATGAGTTCTGATACTGGCTACTTAAATAGTGTTTGAAACTTTGTGCTTAATGAAAAATAGCTAAAAATATAACAATTATAAGTGCTAGTGCAGTTTGGAGTCATGGGGCTGCTATAATGCTCAAACCTTTTACAGGGAAGTCCTTAAAAATTCACGTCACACTCTCATGACTTCCGTATCTGAATCCCAGTGTCCCAGAAGGGGATGCAGGGTCATATTGACTAAGCATTTTTATATACTAATTCCAGAAAAATCTTTAGATGAAGCTAAAGGGGGGTGGGGGGATAGCTCAGTGGTTTGAGCGTTGGCCTGCTAAACCCAGGGTTGTGAGTTCAATCCTTGAGGGGGCCATTTAGGGATCTGGGGCAAAAATCCTGCTAGTGTAGGCAGGGGACTGGACTCGATGACCTTCAAGGTCTTTCCAGTTCTAGGAGATTGGTATATCTCCATTTTTTTTTTTTTTTTTTTTTTTTTTTTATCCAAGAGTCAGATTATGAGATCATCTTGTGAATAAATGCTTCTAGCCCAGAGGTGGAATTGTTACTACTCTGCAATAAAAAAGATCTCATCCAATGCTCTGGAAGCCCTTCACAATCATTTAAAAACCCACAACACACTGACAGACCAATCAAAAGATGGGGGTAGAGACCTACGTGGTTCACCTGAAAGCTAACAAGCTTGGGCAGTTATGGAGCGGGTGAGGCAAAAAAGTTTTAGCGTTGTCTGTAAGGTTCTGTGTACTCTGACCTGAACTGGATCTGGATTGTCAGTATTCTGCCAATTGTCTTACTCCGGAGGGAATTCTGCATCACAGCGAGGGAACAGAATTCATAAAGTTTCTTTTGTTTCCCCATCATTTTCTGAGGTGAAGCAAAGGAATCTATGCTGGGTTGGGGGTGCCCCTAGGCATAATGTACACCCAGAGGTATAACAGTGGGCGTATGTGGGGTTACATGCTACTGCCCCCGCTTTCTGTGAGTGTGGAGCTACCTGTTTAAAGGAGGAGGGTGCTCTTTTCTGCTGACTCTGTGGCTGGATGCTGTCTTCTGGCTCCTAGTGCCAGTTGTGCTCCCTTTCTGTGCTGGGAGCCCATCCTGTTTTCTGTATAACAGTGAGGGCCCACCGTAGAGCTAGGTGGGGGAAATAGGAAGCGGTGAGGTGGTGGGAAGATGCAGCAGGGAGGGAGTTGGGGCAGAGGAGAAAATGAGAGGAACTCAAATTGATTTGCATAATTAAGTAGACCCTAGGAAAATTCAAGATTGAAGGACCCTGCTAGCAAAATTCTTTACAATTTATAAATACAAAGGTACCTACCTTCCATGCTTGTGCCTTTATGTATTAATAAATCATCATATTTTAACATGCATAGCCCATAACAGCTACCAAAGCAAATAGGTGGGATGACAACTGACAGTATTCCCCACTGCTACTTCGTGTTTGTGTCTGAATGTGGTAGGGCCACTGAAAGGATAGGTTTTCTTGTTTTATATAGTTTCTTGAAACCAAAACGGATGGTGTGAAGGAAAAACAGTTCTACAAACTGACATAACAGTGGTAGAAAGAAACATTATTGGTCCAGGGCAACAGATGTGTTAGTATCTGAGGCAGGAATATATTTCGTTAGAATACAGACATTTCTTTTATAAGGAGGAGATTAATCTGCCTTTTATTAGCTTTCTTCTAGAAATACAGATAAAGGCAAAGATTTGGAAGCCAAAGAAATCATATGAGATAAGACTTTTCTGATCTATATGAGAAACAGCTGAACAAAGACGATATACTGACTCCTGATCAGGAGAATTGAGATCTAAAAAAGGTCTTTAAGTCATTGCCTCTTGCTGCATGTTGAGGGCCTTACAGAAAACATGGTCATTGCCGTCATACTAATAGAATAATCCATCATCGTTGACAGCTTGCAGGAAAATATATCACAAGTTGTCTCACAAGAGCCTTATAACGCCATGGTATTAGAAGCCAAGTGGCATCTGTGCCCTGAATGTTATAATAGCACACTATGAAGTGTACTTTTTCTCTTGGTCAGTGCTTGAGGATAATCACTGTATGGCTACTATGTGCAGACCTGTAGTCCTGCCATTTCTCAGACATGCAAGGTTCTGTTTTGCTGCTGTTGTATAAAATGCACCTGTACAAAACTGGTTGTTTCTTATGGACGTTTTCCCCTTACGCCCCCCCCTCAGGTAAATTCAATCTCTGCTATAAACTAAAATATGAAAAATCTTCAAACCGCATGCTTAAATTAATTTAATACCATTGATAGTGCCTTGCTATTAATATTGTGCAAAGTTGTGTGTATGCGCCTATCTATCTATCTATCTATCTATCTATCTATCTATCTATCTATCTATCTATCTAGATTAGATTAGATTAGATTAGATTAGATTATATGTAGTGTGACGGAGTCAGACCAGAAGGGTATAGGAGAGTGCTGGAAGGGAAGTATATCAGCCTCAGGATGAGCAGGTCTCTGTTCCCTGGCTAGCCAAACAAAGGAGAAGGTTCTAGAAAGCAGCAGAAACAGCTAGCCTGATTGGGACACCTTAAGCCAATCAGGGGCTGGCGGAAACCAGTTAAAAACTCTCCCATTTAGTCAGGTGGGTGTGGGTGTCAGGAGCTGTGAGAGGAAGTTGTGCTGTTGGTGAGACTGAGTGGTTAGACAACATATCGTACGCGAGGAAGGAGGCCCTGAGAGAGAGAAGGGCTACGTGGATGGTCACAGTGAGCCTCTGAGGCTAGTGAAATCTGCCAGGAAACGCAGGACCCGCAAGTATAGACTTGGAGCTTTGTCACAATAGATATATATAGTTATTCCTATTGTACTGAAATTCATCACTCAGCAGATGGGTCTAACAAATCTTTAAGGCAAAACACTAGTAAATAATCATCAGCTACTCACAAGTGGGAAACCCGTCATGACAACGCCTCACTGTCACCTCCAGCACCAGGTGTGCATAACTTCAGCTTTCCTTTATTTAGGCTGACATATTTATAACTCTTGTTACCTTTTCTTATGTCTATGAATTAGTTTCTCATTTCCATGTTAATTCTCCTCCCCCATCAGTACACATTTAGTGTTAGTTCAAACCTGTTTCTTTTAGCTTTGTGGCTACTGAATCTTTTATTTGCCTCACAAGCATGACTACTCTGCAATTTCTTACATATGCAGTTCTGCTTAAGTTTAAACGGTTAAACATCAGAACAGACTCCTAAAAATCACAGCAAGCTTCCATCAGGCCTACAATATGCTTTTGCTCTCAACAGTTCTCAATTTAGTTCACTGAGGCCCAGGGAAGTCAAGGATAAATTTTCAAGTGCTCAGTAACATTGAGTACCTCAGTTTTCGAGTGCCCAACTTGAGACAAGGATTGAGGAATTGTTTGCTCAGCATATATGAAACTCCGTCCCCAAATGCCTCAATGCAAGCATCCAAAACCCAAGGCACCACTAACTAGGCCAAAATTTTCAAGTGTCCACTAAGTGTCTTGCCCAACATCACAGTCAGTAGTAGAAGGTTGGAGTAGAACCCATTTCCCCTGGGTAGCAGTTATATGTTCTTATGATTAACTATAAGCAGTTATGTGGCTTGGTGTATTGCAATCATAACCATGGCACTAGTAATTCTGTCAATAAAAAACTCCTAGTCCCCACGCCATGCGATAATTGCTATAAAACATGATTTGCTTTATGGGGACAAAATAAATCGACAGATTTAAATTATGCTTTAATGTTATGTGATAACATATTACTAAATGCTTTCCAACAAAGTAAAATATATATGTCTGAAGAAGTCAAAAAGAAAAATTTCAGTGCATCTACAGACTCATGAAATACTAGTTACACATTCCACACCAGCCATCTGCACATACTAATCCTAAGAGCAGCTGGGCTGATTAAGTTCACTAGTTGTGAGTTTCCCCCACCTATAGGAATGAAAGATATGAGGGTGCATAGCATGGGAGAGCAACACTTAAGAGTGTAATAGGTCTTAAGAGTCTCTTGTGGTTTTGAATAAATATTCTCAACACTCTTTTCCTAGCACTTACATATACTATCTTTTTCTTCTCATCCAAAAGCATCTTTACAGACATTGCAACTCACTCCTTTCCATGGCTTAGTTCCCCTAAGCCCAACCTGTTCAAGGCCCTCTGTACAATCATGTCTCGCCATCAGATTGGTGGGCAGCCTCTAGGTCTGACTGAGCTTGGTTGTTTGCACATTATTATTTTTTTTGTCATCTTATCATCTTTGTCTTTTACTGTGTTCCTATCATCGTAAATTTTACTATTGAAGCCAATCCAGTACTCTTATTTCACAGCCTACTCTCTTCTAGCTTCATTTGTTTTAAAATCATTCCACGTTACGTCAGCCAATTTCTGAAGAACTCATCTCTGCTGTGTCCAGCCTTCTGATGTCTGTTTCATTTCATGCAGCTACTTCCAGTCCATAGGTAAGACTGTCAGTACTGTTGATAAATTTTCACTTTGGTAACGAACATAATGCTTTAATCAGTCCGTAATTTCATCTATTTCTATTCAGCACCTGTAGCTAAAGCACATCTCTTTTTAATGTCGTTCTTGATGGACCCGTTGGCACTGAAAAATTTTCTTAGGTACACATCAGATTTTACTTGTTCTATAACTTCACTGTTACTGTTTTTCAACTTCATCTATTGCCTCTTTTCCAAGATACAACTACTTCCTCCTCTTGGCATTTATTGTAAGTCCAAGTTGACTATATCAATTTTCCAAGATAGCGGAGAGTATAATCATTAATTGAAACATGCCTGCCAGTTGTACAATGTCATCGGCACAAGCTAATTTCCCAGATACAGATTGGAGGACAGGTGCTGCTAATAATGGTAGGGCTCAGAGATTCCTGGATGTGATCATTGACAGATTTCTTTAACACATAGTTGTTGAATCACAAGAGGTGATGCCATTTAAGGTGTAGTACTGGTAAGTAGCCAGGACCTCCTAGAAGAACAGGTTGTAGAGGATAGCCTTGGTTTGAGTGATCATGAGCTAATTCAGTTTAAACTAAATGGAAGGATAAAAATAGGTCAACAACTAGGGTCCCTGATTTCAAAAGGGCAAACTTCTAAAAACTCACGGGAATTAGTTAGAGAAGTGGACTGGACTGAAGAACTCAAGCATCTTAATGTGGAGGAGGCTTGGAATTACTTTGTCAAAGCTGCAAAAGCTATCCAAAGCCTGTATCCCATGCGAGTTGAAAAAAATCATAGGGAAGGGTTGTAGACCAAACTGGATGAGAAAGCATTTCAAACAGGTTATAAAGCGAAAGCAGAAAGCGTACAAGGAATGGAAGTTGGGATGACACCTCTTGGAAGTCAGAAAATGTAGGAAAAATGTAAGAACTGCCAAAAGCCAAGCACAATTGGATCTTGCAAAGGAAAGTAAAACTGTAGTAAAGGATTCTTTATCCATATAAATTTAAAAAGAGAAGGAAGAAAGAAAAACCAAGGCATGAAGAAGTGGGACCACTGAGCACTGAGGATGGGGTAGAGATTTAAGATAATCTAGGCATAGCTCAACACCTAAATTAATAATTTGCCTCAGTTTTTAGTAAGAATAGTGAGGAATTTGGGGGCACGGCAGGATGGCTAATGGGAATGAGTATCTGGAAGTAGAAATTACCACATCTGAAGTTGAAGGTCAAACAGCTTGATGGGACCAAATCAGGAGCTTTGGATAATCTCCAGCCAAGAATATTAAAGTAACTGGCAGATTAAATTACAAGTCTAATAGCAAGGATTTTAAATGAATCTGTGCATTCAGGGGTAATACCCACTGACAGGAGAATTGCAAATATAGTACTATCTTTAAGAAAGGGGGGGGGGGAAGCGATCCAGGAAACTACAGGTCGGGAGTAGTTTGACCTCAATTGTATGCAAGGTTTTAGAACAAATTTTGAGAGAGAAAGCAATTAAGGGCACAAAGGTTAATGGTACCTGGGATAAAATACAACATGGTTTTACAAAAGGTAGATTGTGCCAGACCAATCTGATCTCTTTCTTTCAGAAGATAACTGATTATCTAGACAGAGTAATGCAGTAGATCTAATCTCGTTGGATTTCAGTAAAGCATTTGATACAATTTCACATGGGAAATTATTAGTTAAATTGGAGAAGATGGGGATTAAGATGAGACCTGAGAGAGGGTTAAGGAACTGGTTAAAGGTAGGTCATACTGAAAGGTGAGCTGTCAAGCTGGAGGGTGATTACGAGTGGAGTTCCTCTAAAGTGGGACCGTGCATAAAGTTTTCAGACAACAAAGTTAGGAGGCATTGGTAATACAGAGAAGGACTATAATATCATACAAGAAGATTTGGATGAGTTTGAAACCTGGAGTAACAGAAATGGAATGAAATGTAATAGTGCAAATTGCAAGATCATGAATGTAGGGCCTAACAACAAGAAGTTTTGCTATAAACTGAGGATGTATTAGATGGAGGAGGAGGGAGACCTGTGTGAGTCACCAATGGGATATGGCCATGAAAAAGGCTAATACAACCCTAGGATGACTCAGGCAAGGAATTTCCAGTACAGACACGGAAACGTTATCATTATACAAGACACTGAGATCTCATCTGGAATTCCATGTGCAATTCTGTTTCTCTTGTTTAAGAAAGATGAATTCAAACGGAACAGGTGCAGAGAAGGGCTACTAGTAGAGCACTAGAGAACCTACTTTAAAAGAAGAGACTTAAGGAGTTTGGCTTGTTTAGCCTATCCAAACAAAGGCTGAGGGGAAATATGATTGCTCTCTATAAACTCACCAAAGTGATAAACAGCAGGGAGGAAAAAGAGTTATTTGTGATGAGGACCAATATTGGTGCAAAACAAATGGCTATAAACTGGCCACCAACAAGATTAGGTTTGAAATTAGACAAAGGTTTCTAACATCAGAGGAGTGAAGACTGAAACAGCTTTCTAAGAGGAGTAGTGAGGTTAAAACTCCAACTTATTTCAAGACTGGGTTTGATACGTTTATGGAGGGGATGGTATGATGTGATTGCTTACAATGGTCTGTTCACGACTGCTTTAGCGAATATTTCCAATGGCCAAATATGGGACACTAGATGGGGAGGACTCCAAGTTACTAGAAATAATTCATTCACAGTTTGAACTAAGGTAAATCGTGGATTCTCTGTGACTTGAAGTCTTTAAATCAAGATTTGAGGATTTCAGTAACTCAGCCAGAGGTTATGAATCAATTACAGGAGTGGGTGGGTGAGGTTTTGTGGCCTGTAATGTTCAGACTAGATGATCATGATGGATCTTTCTGGTTTTAAAGTCTATGAATTTATTAGACTCTACCCAGTATTACACCTACTGACTTGCCTACCATTCTTAATGTCCAGTTTAAGAACATGATGAAAAGTGATCCACATGATTTCATACTTTCCACAGTGCATCCCTCCAAACTAAATCAAGTGCCTTCATGAAGTCTATGTAAGCAGCAAAGATCTTTAATCCCCATTCTCACATTTTTTCCATCAGCTCTTGAAACATGACTATCTGATCAATGGAACTTCAGCCTGATTTAAAGCTACACTATTACTTTAATCATGATTTTTCCCAGAACTGCTAAGTTTATCTCTCTATAATTATTTGGATTGGCATGATCTCCTTTCTCCAGGATTGGTGCTGTTGTTGCCTTTAGCCAGTCATCTGGTATGTTCTCTTGCTCTCATACCTTTCTTATATATTTTTCCTTATGCTTTGATAGCACACATTTTATGATGGAATTTAATATACACTTTGACATATTCTTGCAGCTTGTTTTCTCACACTTCCTTTAGCATGTTTCTTTTAAATCACACCAACCCCCCTTTGAATCTGAACGTATATAAAAATGAACCAAAAACCTCTAATCCAATTTTATCTAGCTTTTGTTATGTCTGTTCTTTTAATATTTGTGTCTTCTTTTCATACATATTTTATGACACGCCCAAGTCAAACAATATGATAAACTAAGCAGACATGAGGAGGAAGAATGGGAAAGCAGAGGATTGCCTAGTTATTTATTTATTCTTTGTATTCCAGGAAGTACCTACAGTTCACAGCCAGGATTGGGGCCCTGAATTTCTAGGCACTGTTACGGACACATTGTGAGCCTGTCCTTACTTGGAAGAATCTACTGTCTAGACAAAACAGACCAAGGTCGAGAGAGGAGAAATATTATTGTCCTCATTTTACAGGTGGTGAACTGAGGCACAGAGAAAGGAAGTGCCTTGGATAAGTTCACACAGGAAATCCATGACAAAACCAGGCATTGAACCTATCTTTCTCAAGTCTCAATTCACAGAATGGGTTTCATTCTTGACTCTGTCACATACACAATGTGTAACTTTGTGTAACTTAATCTCGCTTTGTGCCTCAATTGCCCTTAGCTGTAGAATGGGGATAATAAAAACTTATTTACCTCACAGGATTTATTATGAGACTGAAATATTAGTGTTATGTACTTTGAGATCCTTGGATGGAAGATGCTGTATTAAGTGCAAATTATCATACAATGAAACTATTTTGAGGTATATATTAAAAAAAGACACATTTGACCACAAGGAAATTAAGATTTACCCTTTTTATTTACTGTAGGAAATAGTAGAGGATGGTTGGGAGAGGGAAGAAGGAAAAGCTGAGGTGTAACATCATTTAGAGTCAGTATCTTTTTAAAATGAAAGATGTTCTCCTAATTTTGTGGAATTATATTCAGTGCCATATAGGAGGAAAAAAATTATAATTCTGGCTCTGCAAACCAAGGGCCATCAAGAAAAACACTATTAAGAAGAAAATCTTAACTGCTGCATTTTGGCCTAAATGGCCATGCGGCACATCCCACTTTGTAAAGCTTAAGAAAATTACACAGCTATAGCCTAAAGAGCAGACAAAAGAAAGAAACAGAAAGATGGGGAATATTTAGAAGTTTCTTATCACGTTATTTGTTCTCATTTTCTGGAGTCTCTTACTAGCAATTCAAAATCTTTAGTCCAATATGAATGTTTTATATGCTGCCTAGAGAGCTGCCAGTTGCTGTCATTGGAAGAACCTTCCTTTTTTAGCTTTACACCCACGTGTGCAGCTGCTGCTTCACAGTCTGTGACTGTGAAGTTGCTGAAAAGATATAGTAGTTCCCTTAAAATTGGCAGGTATGAGACAAAGAGGCCTCTACTCTCAGAGCTTTGAGGGGACACAGATTGTTTTCTGTCATTTGGATAAGGGAAACATTCCTCTTATCTTTATATAACTGATTTGCTTTGCTTGCCTCCAGAGTTATCCCATCCTGTCCTCATCCTCTATGTCAGCTAGAGATGTCAGATAAATAAAATAAAATAAAATCCCAAATAGCCTGAATATTGCTCCTACTTGTAAGATGAGTGTTATTAAATAGCAGTTGGAAAATTTTTGGCTACTCAAGGTTGGCAGAATCTCCTCCAGGTTTGTTCTTCTAGTGTGGGTAAGAGCCACTTGCTATTGAGGGTGAAACTCCAGCATATGTAGGTGAAAGGATCGTTTCCCTTTCCCTAAGTATCTAGGGAGTGTTGTGTGTGAGAGTATTTTGACTGTTGGTTGAATCCCACCATAACTAACTGATTTGAGAAGAAAAGACAGAAATAGTTTTCCTCTTTTTATTTTTCTGGCTGTAATGTTGCAATCAGTGGCATCCTTGTAGGAGAATCCTGCTGAAGGAGAAATACTGGCATCACATCCTAAGTTAGGGGAAAATAATATTGCATTTATATTACTTTCCTTTGAATGACAATACTCCCTTTCCTAGTGCAAGTATCAGCAGGAATCCCAAAAGCAAGCAGATACTGTGTATAGGAAAGAGGGCTGGTAGGGTTCCCTGGTTGGGGGAGTGTTTGGTTTAATTTGTAGGTTTCACTTAACAACCCCTAAGCATAGGATCACTGGAAGGAGTGTGCTCCCTCTGTAGTACAATAGGAATGTGCTTGATTTCTGTCTGACAACATTAGTATCTGCTAGGAAGAATGTGGAGGGAACAGTTATGGGAAGTATTTTAGATAAACTTTTGAAATCAAACCTCAGACAAATGTTCTGTTATGCAAAAACTCATGTTCTATTCCACTAATTAAATGACGGAGATTTACCTGGGGAAATTCCTTGTTCCATTCAGATTTAAAATCCTGGTTTTTAAAATCACAGTACTTGGTTTACATTTTTTTAAAAAAATGATCTTTGAAGTCCTTGAATTTATCCCTTGGCCACAATTAAATCCTTCCCCTGCTATTTCCCAAGTGCCCTTAATCAAATCCTCAATAGTTTAAATTATTAAACAACTTTTTAGGATTAAATTTTTTATTCCTAATTATACACAAAAGATATATATCATGAAATATTCAGCACATAATTGTGATTGAAATGTGCAGTCTCCCAAAAGATGTGACTAAATTTTAAACACCCAAAACCTAATTATGCAGGTCAAGGGGTTAGACGTGAGAGTTAAAGGGTGGCAAATTTACACTTTTTAAAGGCTTTAATTGTGGGGGCCAGGAGATCAGGCGATTAGAGAGGAGGCAGTAAGATACAAATCAAGGCCAGCAGCAAATTCCTCCTAGAGCCCCACAGTCTCCACTCCACTTTTTCTTTTCTCTTCTTGCAGTAGTCGCAGGGTGTCTACATACAAGTTGGATTTAACCAAATAGTGAGATACCTGATTAAAGTCAAGGCCCTCTGAAATCTCCTTCACTTACCTTTGTAAGACTGCCTCTCTGTGTAGAATCCCTTCTTGCATGAACTGTTTGACTGATCCTCATGCTCAGTAGAAAGTTTAACATATTTATGACAGTTGGATGTAAATATAGAGTCAGAGTCAAATTCTGACCTCATTGAAGCCAATGGCGGAGGTCCCATGGGCTCCAGTGAGGCCAGGATTTCACCTACAGTCTTTTTGGAAGTTTCCCCGTGCCATTGTGAAGCAGAATTATCAGCTGTCTTCTTACAAGCAGGCAGCCACGATAGGGACTGCACATGTTTTGAATGCCCATAGCCTCTTTTAGCCATGCACTGGGTTAGCCACTGCTTTCTTTTCTTTCCAGTGATGTTTAAGTGGTGCTACCTGCCAGAAGTTTAGGACCGTTGCACCCAAGAAGTGTACTTGTCTTAGTCATTTTGTTTTTATTATCCGAACAAATGACAAAGACCTTCTGTCTTATCTTTTTCTCTGCAGTCCTGTATGGTATCTTCAACAACATGGGCATTATATTCTGGGGCATGCTTTTCAGATGTGGATTCAGTAGCAATGATGGGAACATATGTTTTCTTATATGAATGCTTGTAGCCATTATCAGGTATTTTTTAGTGTTAACTAACAATCTTTTGTAGTTGTCAATGTTGATTTAACTGGTTTTTCCTACAATTTCCCCCTGTCCAGCTATACCTGTGTTTCTTTATTAGGAGCAGCCAGGAGTAGGCATAGGAGTTTATATCTATCTGGAGGAGTACATTAAGAGAGTTGTACCATTTTTTATTGCTCATTTTCTGTTACAATGAAAGCACATAAAGTTTTAACTTTCTTATCAAGTTCAAGGCTTTCTCTTTCAGTTATTCTCAGAACATAAATCACTGATCTGTGATGTTGTTTGGAAGTTGAAGATGAACAAAGACTGTTTCTAAATGAAGGTGATGCTGAAGTTTCATTCAGTGGCACTTTTAATCACGAAGAAACCAAGGAAAACCATTTTCTGCATTTTTTTGGATGAACACAACACTTTCCATCTTGCAACTTAACAACTCTTGCTATTTTACTTTACAAACATTTGTTCAGTCAATTTAATCACTTCTTGTAGCACTTCCTTCAACTTCAGTGATGTTGAGTAAGAAAAAACACTAATCACATATTATAGTAATCACTAAACATCAATCACATTTAAATCAAGTGGGATTAATTTAATTGTTGTGAAATTGGCTGTAGGAATGTGGAAGTACCCTTTCAAAGCTTCGTTTCTGACAGCCGGCTCTTTATACGCTCTGAGACAAAGCAAACATTTACTCATGCGGCGTCGGTCGGTGCTACGCCCGGCTCATAATACAGCTCATGGTGTCCGATACCATCAGGTGGTCCAGAGACACGGAACACATCACGGGACATCGCCAGTACCAGGTCGAGTAGCTGAGACCGCCAACCAGGGAAACTACCCCACCCCCTTCCTTGACAAACAGAGGGACGCACCCCACCCATGTACTTATTGCCTACACCACCACTGACTCGGACCTTCACTACACCCCATGGGTGGCATACCCAAACACACCTATAGACTGACGCCTTAAAAAACTCCCATACCGCAATCTGGATCTATGCTGGATATGTGATATGCATGTGCCTTGTAAACCCTGTACCTGTTACCTACAATCGCCCATAACCCCAGCCTGACTCCAGATGTCCAGTACCTTACCTCTCAATCTGTGTATGTTTTCATGTTTAACATTAGCTTTAATAAATTTTTTTGCTTTGAGTGAGTGAGAGAGAGGCGAGGGGAGGGAAGGTCTGAACTTACAAGACAGCGTGCTGACACACTCTTAGTGCCCCCAAACCCCACTCGCTCTCCTCCCACATACACACAACACACTCCCTGTCACACTCCCTGTCACACTCCCCCCACCCCCCCACATTTGAAAAGCACATTGCAGCCACCTGAACGCTGGGCTAGCTGCCCATAATGCACCGCTCCCAATGCAGCTGCAAGTACGGCAAATGTGGCCACGCCAGTGCGCTTTTAGCTATCAGTCTGAACAGACTGCAACGCTTTCCCTACTGCTCTCCGAAGGCTGGTTTAACCCAAAGCACTCTACAGCTGTGAGTGTAGCCACACCCTTAAGATTGGTAACAAAGAGTCCTGTGGTACCTTAAAGACTAACTAAAGTATTGGAGCATAAGCTTTCGTGGGCTAATACCCACTTCGTCGGATGCAAGCCTTAAGATTGAGGACCTGACTCAAAGACCATTGAACTCAGTGTGAATCTTTCTATTTGGCTTTCAATGGCCCTTTAATCAGACCTTTCAACCACTCCTACAGTCAGGTTTCATATATGGTAAGAAGAACCCTTGTTCTTATGGTACCAGATCAATCCACTTATTGGTGTTGCAAAAAATAGTATTTTTTCCAGATGTTTTTTAATATGTTTAATGATACTGTCATCATCCCCATCAATTTAGCAGATGCATGACAGACTGAAGACCATAGTTCTAATAAAGGTGGACACTTATTAACGTGTTACCATAAACCATGGCCAGTATTGAAATCCCCTGGTAAATCTCATATGGTTGGGAAATGATTGCATTATAGGGGCAGTAAACATAAATCTGGCAGGTATGCAACAATTTGTTTTATTTTTAGGCTAACTTCTAATGCAACAACTTTTGTATCCCAGTCTATATGAGTTACCTTTAACCTAAAATCTTTCATTTGTTATCTGTAATATATAATTATCAATACATAGCTGTCCCCTGTAAGTACAATTAAAGAAGTATAATTCATTCCCCATCCCCAACTTGTGCCACCCCCAAATCCTCAGGTTTAATTTTCATGATTATGTTAGATTATGAGTCATTTTAAATCAGGGTCTCCAGTAGAGACTACTCCTACTCTGCAGCTCTTTTGAACAGTTGTTTATGGTAGTTTCAGCCTCTTTCTGCCTCTCTGAGGCTCTTTATTTTTAAAGCATGGCAGACAAGGCCTAAAATTATTCCATTAAAGAGGTGCAATTTTTGTAATGGGACTTAGAGTGCTCTGCAGAAGTGCAGGCAAGTTTCTTCAATATCCTGAGCATTATTCGCTCATTTAGTTAAATGATGTTTCTAATTCCCTGGTAATTACATGTAATGAGGCACTCTTTCTCTTCTTGATGAGACTTTAGCTTAATATGAAATGTCGTATTTTTTTCTTCTTCTCCTCCTTTTTTTTTTCTTTAGGGATAATTACCCTTCCCAGGAAAAGCAGGGGGGGAGAAGGTTGTTGTGCAGAATACAGCAAATTATTTTATTTCCTGCCATCTTGACTGCCAGTAAATTATAAAATTAAGTTTCAGTGGAGCATTAGCACCATTTTGGCAAAGGTTTTTCCCCGCTCCCCCCCTTACTCATGTACTGATGTCCTTTGGGGGACTGTTGGGCTATTATTCATAGAATAGATGTTTTTCTGACAATTCCCAGTATTCGGTGATATTGAAGCAGCAACACAGCTGTAGCTTTCTGGATAAAGCTCAATGTAGAATGTCCTTGTTAGCTGCTTTTTATATCTGGTAATTATATTTCCCCCTTCATCATAGGTGCTAATTTTATTTTGTGTGTGTGTGTGTGTGTGTGTGCTGCAATACAATTATTATTTTTTAAAACTCCTTACATTTGAATATCATTTAAGGAGGTAGAGTGAACTAATAAAAGGCAGGGAATTCAAAGTTAATATTGAAACTATATTTAACATTTTCTGCAGTCAAATAAAATAAAGTAAAAAAAAGTCACACAGCAGCAGCATGGAAGAGAATCTCAGTGTTAACTTTGCTTTTCCTGTCTTTTGTCTGTGTTCCTCTTTTAATATTGCACAGATAAGATTTTTCTGATTCATTGCTTTGTTCTTTTTAAATAGAAATGTGCAAAATTAGGAAGGGGTTATTGTTTACGGTAAAGAATATGGGTAAAATTTTCAAAAGCATCCAAGTGACTTAGGAGCCTAATCCCCTTTTTGAAAGTATCTCAGACACTTAGGAGCCCAAGTGTTATTACAAGTGACTTAAGGGTTTTTTACTCTATACTAATGGGTTTCTACCTTTTTTCCTTTGAGGCCCCCTTAAAAATTTCAAATGGAGGCACGGATCCCTTTGGAAATCTTAGACATAGTCTTCAAATTCCTAGGGGTCTGTGGACTGCAGGCTGACAATCATTTCCCTACACCAATGGGCATTTTGGCAAAACACATTAAGATTTGTTTTTAACCTGTTCAGTGCTCAGAAAAATGGATGATAACTTTAAATCCAAATAAAGAGTAAATAAGTATATCCATATATTAGTGGCTTGAATCAGCTACTCTTCTTAACATATTTTCTTGACATACACATGTAATGTGTGTGTATGAGTAGTTTTTGCATATTATACCTATTTTAATTCTTGTTATTTATTAATTTAGGGGCTTTATTTGTTTTCTGCATTATGGCCCCCTGTACAGAAGAAAATATCCTCTAGGTTGTGAAGAGAGAACAAGTCCTTCAGATGTGGTAAAAGGATGTTTGTGGAAGACAGCTCATAAAAACCATGAGCTACATGAGTGACAGCAGTTCAGTAGATCCATTGTTTGAAATGAGCTCCAGCCTTGTTGTGGTTTGCAGCTCATCCCCTTGAGTGCGGTCTGGTGAATAGAGCACTGAACTGGAACTCAGAAGAGCTGGATCCTGTTCCTGGCTTTGCCACTGACCTACTGGATGACCTTGAGCAAGTCTCTTCACCTCTGTACTTCAGTTTCTTCCTCTGTAAAATAGGGGTAATGAAACTGATGTCATTTATAAAGTGCTTTTAAGATCTACTGATGAAAACCACTATATAAGAGCTAGATATATTATTTATTATTTATTTTATTACTAACAAAAATACCCGGCGTTGCTCGGGGTATATGTAATTGGAAACTAGGATGTAAAAAGACTACAATGTTTTTAATTAATACAAATTTTGTTCAGAAGTCTCGTTTTGTCTAATTAATTTCATTCTCTTGCATTTAGATGTGGGGGGAGGGGGCAGAGAGCTGAGCAAGTGCGGGGTCCATTGGAGGGGGGTATTATTACATCATAACTATGTCACAGAGAACAGCAGGTGTTAACCTGCTGCCCAGCTGATGTTAATGGGCTTTAAAGAATTTCACCCCTAGGGGGTGTAAGAGGTGAGATTTGAAAAATTTTCGATTCTTACCCTGATTAGGACCCTAAAGCCTATAAGTGTACAAAATTTCAAGTCTCTAGCTCAAACAGTGTGGAAGGAGTAAGGGAACATACATACACGCACACACCATTTGACTTTTATATATATAGATTACTAGCAAAAGTGCCCGGCGTTGCTCGGGTCAGTCGGAGGTGGGGAGGGGGCAGACAGCTGACACCCCCTGACCAACCCCAACACCCACACCTCACCCCTCACCCACCCCGACACCTTCCCACCCCCCCAGACCAAACCCGACACCCCCCGGCTCACTTACCCCCCCAACCAAACCCGACACCCCCACCTGACCCCCCCCCAAACCCGACACCCCCACCTCACCCCCTGACCAAACCCGACACCCCCACCTGACCCCCCCAACCAAACCCGACACCCCCACCTGACCCCCCCAACCAAACCTGACACCCCCACCTCACCCCCTGAGCAAACCCGACACCCCCACCTCACCCGCCGACTGAACAGTGTATTTAATAATCTGTGTGCTACACAGTGAGCTGGGGGGGTGTCGGGTTTGGTCTGGGGGGGTGGGAAGTTGTCGGGGTGGGTGAGGGGTGAGGTGTGGGTGTTGGGGTTGGTCAGGGGGTTTTGCGGTTGGTGGGGGGGTGAGGTGGGGGTGTCGGGTTCGGTCGGGGGGGTAAGTGAGCCAGGGGGTGTCGGGTTTGGTCTAGGGGGATGGGAAGGTGTTGGGATGGGTGAGGGGTGAGGTGTGGGTGTTGGGGTTGGTCAGGGGGTGTTGCGGTTGGTGGGGGGGTGAGGTGGGGGTGTCGGGTTTGCTTGGGGGGATGAGGTGGGGGTGTCGGGTTTGGTCGGGGGGTAAGTGAGCCGGGGGGGTGTCGGTTTTGGTCTGGGGGTGTTGCGATTGGTGGGGGAGTGAGGTGGGGGTGTCGGGTTCGGTCGGGGGGTAAGTGAGCCGGGGGGTGTCGGGTTTGGTCTGGGGGTGTTGCGATTGGTGGGGGGGTGAGGTGGGGGTGTCGGGTTCGGTCGGGGGGTAAGTGAGCCAGGGGGTGTCGGGTTTGGTCTGGGGGGGGTGGGAAGGTGTCGGGGTGGGTGAGGGGTGAGGGGTGGGTGTTGGGGTTGGTCAGGGGGTGTTGGGGTTGGTGGGGGGGTGAGGTGGTGGTGTCGGATTTGGTCGGGGGGTAAGTGAGCCGGGGGGATGTCGGGTTTGGTCTGGGCACCCACCCCGACACCTTCCCCCCCCCCAGACCAAACCCAACACCCACACCTCACCCCTCACCCACCCCGACACCTTCCCACCCCCCCAGACCAACCCTGACACCCCCCGGCTCACTTACCCCCGACCAAACCCGACACCCCCACCTGACCCCCCCAAGCAAACCCGACACCCCCACCTCACCCCCCGACCAAACCCGACACCCCCACCTCACTTACCGTCCCACCAAACCCAACTTGGATCCGTCGCGGGGGGGGGGGGGGAGGGGCAGAGCCGAGGGATTCCGGGGACCTTCGCAGGTGGGGGGGGGGGACAGAGCTGATGGATTCCGGGGTTCCGGGGGGAGGGGGGAGGGGCAGAGAACTGAGGGATCTCCGGGGTTCCGTTGGAGGAGGGAGGGGTGAGCTGAGCGAGTGCGGTGTCTGTTGGAGGGGTATTATGACATCATCACCACCTAACAGCCCAGCTGATGTGATTGGCCCTGAAAGACTTTCACCCCTGGGGGGCGTCAGTGGTGATATCCGAAAATTTTTCGACCCTTACCAGCATCTAGACCCCAAGACCCCTAACTGTACCAAATTTCAAGTCTCTGGCTCAAACGGTGCGGGAGGAGTTCGCGGTCATACATACATACATACATACATACATACATACATACATACACCACTTGACTTTTATATATATAGATTAGAAAAGCCTTACCTATCCCTTGAACACCTTGATTGAGGTGTCAGGGTATCCAAGGTATGGGTAAGGCTTTTCACAACTTGATCGATCAGTCCTTCAGCCCTTGTGTATAGACTGCGCCGATCACAATATGTCTTCCCTTCTTCTCATATCCTGACCTTCCTTCTCCATGTGTGGTTGTCTTTTCATGATAAAATCTTCCCATCTCTTTGGAGGTCAGCCGAGTGGTCATTTCAGTCCTGTGGATACCATTCAGTGACAGCAGCAGTCCATCGATTGTCAGGGAGCCTTGCCATAAACCTGGCACATTGCATTTTACTATGTCTGCTCCCTACAGTGGATTGAAATTTCCAGAATTCTTCTGACCATTGCCTTCTCCGTGACAGACAGTTGCTGCTCCTCTGTCTTCGTCAGTGCCAGACCACAAAGAGAAATTACTGTGGCTCCCAGATGGAAAGCAATTCTGTGTGTCTATGCAGGTAATAGTGGGCAGACAAACTTGGCTTAAAATCTGACTCAGTGTTGGAGGAGGTCCTTACCTTGCTGTAGCGTAGTGGGTTATTTTTTTTTTCAGGGAAGAGGGGAGCGGAAGGGAAAGGGAGTTCTGGTGCTCTAATGTTTCATACTTGTATGTTCCCCCCCACCCCCCACTGATAGGACATTTTCTAAGGTCAGTCGGGAAGAGGTATTTTATAAGGACCTCCCCATCAGTACCAGGAAGATGAGATATTGAGGGTTGTAATAAATAGCTTTTTATCACTAACCATAAAGGTGGACTTGTCATTAAGGAAAGACTCTACCATTTGGGGGCAGTGAGTTTAGCGGCTATTTTATCAGCCCTGGAAGAGCACCTCCTCAGCTGAGAATGTAAATATCCAAATTAATAAATGTACTTTATACACATTAAAAGCAACAGGATTACTTGTGTGCTTGAAAATTAAATAATTATTTAGGGGGTTGCTGGATCAGGGCCAGGATATTCAGTGGCTTGTAGGATTATGGCCCAGAAGTGAGAGAAGACTATATTAAAGACTGCATAGCAGAGAACTACAAGATACAGCAAAGATCTGAATCCAAAGGCACATCTACATGATAAAACCAAGAGCTTAAAGATGCTTACGTGCTATCAGCAGTGGAGAATAAACTTCATGAGTAACTTTTTGATCCCAAATACTGTGACCCCAATTCTATAGTATAGAGCTGGAAAAATATGACTGCATCTCAATCTTGATTTCAACTAAGCAATTTGACACCAATCAAATAACCTAGACGGCAAAAGTATAGAAGTTTATTTCCCAGCCCACTGGATTGCTGTCAAATTGCAATTTCCAAAATTGAGAGAGCAGTTAAACTAGATTTTCTTCAATTTCTTTCCAGTTCTTCCCTCCAAACTTTCAAAAATCTGTGTCTCTTTTTTTTTTGGTGTGCTATATACTGCAAAGTGCAGCGAAATAAAAGAACCCCCTGCAAAGCCTTTAAAAAGCTCTTTACTTTACAGCTGCCAGTTAGTATATAGTCTAAAGAAACTAGATCAAATCCACTAATAAAAATGAGTGAAAGAAGGAGTTGGATAAGTGCTTAGATACAACAGTGATGTGCGTATGGGTGGAAATATAAGATTCACGAATGGCAGATCCATATTGTTTGATTTAAATCACCTATGTGACATTATTCAATGTGCAGAAATCCAAAACCTAATCATGAAATGTTCAGAAACGAGAACGAGCCACATAATTAAATCTTAGGTGTGATTCAAGTTTAAAAACTTTTCACAAGCTTTAACTGTAAGCCAGAGAATGCAATTTGCTATATTAAGTTGAATGATAAGCAACAGAATATTTTATGGTGGAATACAACACAGAAATTCAAAAAGAAACATTCCTTCATTTCAAATTCCCAAATTAGGTGTGATAGTGAAAGCTTCAGCCATCGACCATTACTTATATTACTGTAATGCTTAGGAACCCCAGCTGAGATCTGGGCTCCGTTATGCTTAGCTCTGTACAAACACATGGAGCAGTGCTGTCCTGGATTTTGAATAGACATGACAGAGAAAAGCTAGGAGAAGATAAATATTATCCCCATTTTACAGATGGAGACGGGGGGCACAGAGAGATGAAGTTACTTTACCCAGCTCACACAGTCTGTGGCAGAATCAAGAACTGAACCTAGATCTCCTGAGTCCCAGCCTTACCACAAGCCTGCCTTCCCCCATATAAGCTACCTATTGTACGTATTGGTTTTCTAAAGCACCCATCACATTGTTTCCCAGGTAAATTAAATCTACACGATAAAGTGGGCTTAATGGTGACATCTGCCCTTTTTGCTTTCATTTCAGGTAATTGCTCTTCAAAACCATAGTGGGAAGAGCCAAGCTGATTTAAAGTTCTGAAGATGCTGGCTATGTGCCAATTAACAGTGGTGTTACTATTGTTAGCCACCTACTGACACCATCAAAGGGAAGCAATGTATAGCACAGAGGAAGCATTCAGCTAAGCTTTAGAGTCCTCTGCTCCTTCTTGCAGCTAGTGAAGGGTCATTCCCTATCATCAGGGGCCCTTGTATTCGGTAGCAAGCTGGATCCAGGTTCTCTGGCAGTCTAACATGGAACTCTGTGGAGAGTTGCAATTTCTTCTTCCGGTGGAAGAAAGTGAAATTCTCTTTTGAGAACAGAGGGATTCATTGTACCCTTACTAATTTTGATTTAAATAACAATAAAATATGCCTAAATAAAGCTTAAGACACCTGAACACAATTCACATTCCAACAAAAGGCATAATGGTATTAAAATACTAATAATACAGGCAAGATCTCTGCTAGCCTGCCAACCACCTACACCAACCTCCTCCCACCCCTTC
This sequence comes from Sternotherus odoratus, assembly GCA_032164245.1. NCBI lineage: Eukaryota > Metazoa > Chordata > Testudines > Kinosternidae > Sternotherus > Sternotherus odoratus. The sequence goes on along the minus strand of JAVMKO010000005.1, from coordinate 91,143,760 downwards.
ATCATTCCAGGAAACATAGAAATGTCCAGGTGGAAGGGATCCCAAGAGGTACCCTCAGCCCTCTCCAAATCCTCTGTCAAACTGAAGACTTTAATCTGTTCAGAAGGCCACCAAATTGGAACTTGCTCCCCCCTTGGTTTGAAATAATCCAGACCCCTCACAAGGAATGCCTTGTGACTGCCCCCCATCTTTTATAATGCTGGGAATCCTCTGCGGACTGCAGCCGTGGCAGTATGGTACAGCCCTGCATCGGGGGAGGCGCAGACATAGTGGCCTCTGGAACTCCAAGAGATGCAGCTACTGCCTGGCTCTTTCCAAAGATGCAGGATCTCTTCCCTGGCATGATTGGCCCCTTTGGAAAGGATGCTGCGCTGCCCTTTCAAGAAGCCCTTGTGCTCCCTGAATGCAAGGACTGCAGCTGTGCCTGACTCCCACACAGGGAGGCAAAGGAGCACCCTTTGTGCACCTGTGTGGGGCCCGGCACAAATAGATAGCAATCAATACAGCATATTATTTGTTTTAATGTTTAATTCAATACAAACATATTCATTACTTTGCTAATCTGTTCCACGTGACTCCAAATCTTCATGCTCCTGCTCTGCCTGAAGATGTGTTTTCAAGCTGCCAGGCAATTTCAGAGCAGGAGTAACTGTCTGCACGCAAATAGACTCTTCAGTATATATATACTGAAGTTCCCAAGCTGACTATGATCATCTGAGCTAGCTTCCAATTAGAACAAGCTGGAGTTTTGGAATTCTCTCACTATTTCTCTCTCTCTCTCTCTCTCTCTCTAGAAATAGTGAGAGAATTCCAAAAAGGGGTCACATTTCAGGGGAAGATTACCAGAGCCCACCTCCAGCTTGTTCTAATTGGAAGCTAGCTCAGATGATCATAGACAGCTTGGGAACTCATAAATGCTCTCCTGTGGCAGTGGAGCTGCTACAGAAACTGGACCCAGCTGTGCTCATCCCTCTGACATATGTTAATGCACAAGGTGAGTCTGGCAACATGCAGGCATGTGGTTACATAAATCACTTGTCAGAAACAGAGGACAAGTGCATAATTACATCACCTAGCCAATGACTGCAGGCAGCTGACAAGATAGTATAATACCCACTGGCAAGTGGCCAGGTCTACACTGGGGCGGGAGTTCGACTTAAGATACACAACTTCAGCTACGCGAATAGCGTAGCTGAAATAGATGTATCTTAGGTCGACTTACTTGGATGTCCTCATGGTGGCGAGTCAACCGCTGCCGCTCCCCTGTTGACTCCACTTCTGCCTCTCGCAGTGGTGAAGTTCTGGAGTTGACAGGGAGAGCACTCGGGGATCAATTTATCGTGTCTACACTAGACGCGATAAATCGATCTCCGAAAGATCAATCATTACCTGCTGATCCTGTGGGTAGTGTAGACCCCCCCAGAGCAGAACAAGAGCCTGCAGTGTCGCTCACAGACAGCTGCATGACAGCCCAGCGGCATGTCAATCCACTGAGACATTATGTCCATAAAACTCCAGAAGCCCGGAAGATGGGCCAGAATTGCAAGGTGTACATGGGGGAATCAAATCATGCAAGAGCCAAAGACACACTTGGTTTCGGGACCTGGCAGAGAAGAGTGGAAGGAAGGACTATGCCAAGGTTCAAAGCTGTTTTTTTCTTTTAGAGCTGCAATTGGCTCCTGCTCTTCTAAAGTATCGAGTGCAAGGGGATTCTTATAAGTTGGACAAAAATCTGTCTACACCATGAACTGGTTGAGAACAACATAAAGCCAAAAGATGTGGCCTAAGCCTGGACTCTGACAAACCATGTGGACTACAGGGATGAGGCTAAACTTGCCATGAGCACTCTGTCACTGAAGATATACCTGATGGCGCTTTACTCCAGGAGCCACATGCGGCTTGTCCAAAGACTCTGGAAGTTTGGCAGAGGTCGCCAGTTGAGTTTTCAAGTTCTGTAAGTGTAACTTACCTCCATCCAGCTAATGGGGGCATGAGGGTATAATAAGCATTGAAGAAACATCAGCATATGACTGACTGCAAATGAAAATCTAAATTCACCTTAACTAGGCCTGGGTTCCTGGCTGTCCTCCATGGAGCAGTAGTGGGATCCTCAGTCCTGTGCTCAGCCAAAGCTGCCACATTGGGTGTTTGGATGGGGGCAGATGCTTTCAGTCCATGCCACAACGTAGAGTGGAGAAGGGGAGGAACTGCTCAGTGGTGGATTTCCTAGCCTGGCCTCAGTCCTGTCTCTCACTGGAGAACCTTGTTCTGCAGTGGGCTCATGAAGAGCTCAGCTCCACCCACAAAAGGTGTGCACATCTGCATGTCCTCCTCACAAGTTCCCTATTACACAGCAAACCCACAACCCTTCTGTGTCTGAAGAACCTCCACATCCATGGCGGAGGAACTAGAGTTTAGCTAGTGTGCCACTAAATAATAATACTAGTACCTAGCTCTTAGCACTTTTAATCAATAGGTCCCAAAATGTGTTACACAAAAGGTCAGTGTCATTTCCCCCATTTTACAGATGTGAAACTGAGGCACAGGAAGGGGAAATGACTTGATCAAGATCTCCCAGCATATCAGTGGCAGAGCCAAGTATTCAACCCAGGCCTTCTGAGTCCCAGTGCAATGACTCATCTACAGGGCGCACTGCCTCTCATCATGGTAAGTCACATATGATCATCGTAAAGGAGTGTGTGTCCTCTAACGGGCTTGCTGACATTCCTTGTTTGTGTTTAAAATCAAGATTTAAAGGTAAATTTAGTGCTTGGATTCGTTCTACTGCCATGTGGACCAAAGTCCACAGGACAGGAGCAAGATGGGCAATGCCAATGCTAGCTTTTCCACAATGCCTGGCCAATGTGCTTGTGTCTTTCTCTGTAAAGACCACCTCCATGCAGGAGAGCATAGTACAGTTTCCATGTCCATTGATCTCTCTGAGAAGATCGTCAGTGAAGACGTCATACAGTGACAGTTAGGATGATAAATGCTTATGCTGTAGAGACCTGTCTCTATAAATTGGTCTGAGACCACCACTCATTTCTTTTGTATGGGCCAATTAGCAGCCCTCATAGGTGACTACTGTTAGTTATTAACTTGGGCCAGTGACCTACAAATGAAAGGCTGTTACCAAGCCATGAAGGTAACCACTTGTTGACATTTCTGTCTGTTATCCTGAAGAACGTCAATCATTATCCTGATGTTAACATTCCCTCTTTGTCATCTGCACTTACACTGCTGCAGATTAGAATATTCTGTTCGGATAGTTATAAATGCCTTTATCCATTCCCATTGACATTTTAAACAAACGGCGATGCATTTAGTACAATAATTACAGTTATTTGATTACCTTTCTTTTAGCCTGAAGTAGAAGGCAACTGACAGATGTGAATACCTCTGAGACCAGTACTTTGTAATAAACTAACATTATTTATTACAAGATGAATTTTATTAATAGGAATTGGCAGTAATTAATTCACTAAAGCTGATGTTACTAATAATTATGTGCAATTCATGAAATATTTATTAACGAAAACTGTGTATAAAAACGATGCGGTCATTTAGCTAATTAATTAATTAATATCTCCAGCATTTCTAGTGAGTCTCTTTAACTCTGAATATTTTTTAGATTTCCATTGGTAAAATGTATTTTTGAAATGTTATTTTTTGCTTGCTACATAATATTGCAACATAATAGTTAACATTTCTGGTTATTGTTTTGAATGAACATATGGACTGCTTCCTTTCCTAATTCACTTTGTCCACCATCCTTGTTCATAGCGAAAGATCTTAATTACAGATAGTACTAGCTCAATCTAATTTAGGTTATCAGTGAGTTGTGATGTCTCCCGGTTTAAGGAGATGTGAATATATCTTTGTCTATTTAACTTGATTCTGCTGGCTTTCTTTTGAATCAAATAACCACCATGCAAATTAATAGCTGGCATCTGAACCGGAAAGATCTCAAGACCAATCCTGCTCTCATTGAATTCAGTCGATGCAGGATCAGACCCTATGTCTATTTCACTTTCATCACTTGTCTCAATAATATTGCATCTCTTTTTGGTAGCCTTTATCATGGTGATATTATTCATAGATTATAAGGCCAGCTGGCACCATTAGATCATCTTTTCTGATGCCCTGTATATCACAGGCCATAGAACTTCACTCGGATTCATTGAGACCAGTAATTTGTGGTTGACAAAAGCATACCTTCCTGAAATGCATCCAGTCATCAAGAGCTGGAGAATCCTCCACTTCCCTTCAGAGTTTCTTCCAATGGTTAGTCATCCTCACACTGTTACACAGTGTGTAACTTATTCCTAATTGAAATTTGTCTCACTTTAGCTTCTAGTTACTGGTTCTTGTTATGTCTTTCTCTGCTAGATTAAAGAGCCTGATGTTTTCTGTCTGTGAAAGTACTCATATAGCATAATCATCAAGTCACCTTAGTTTTCTTTTGTATAAGTTAAACAGATCCAGCTTTTTAAGTCTCTTACTATAAGGCATCTTCCCCTCCCCCCGCACCAGCTTTTAAATCCTTTTTGTGATGAAACGGGAAACAATCCCATCAAAGAGAAAACAGAAAGTGATGTGCTGATTCAAAAATCCAATATTCCTCCATATTGCATTTATTTTAAATAACCAGCAGCCAACAGTTTAAATGTACTATCCAGGTACCACATAAGAACAAGTTAAAATAAAGTGGCTCCCACCAAATGAGAGAAAAATATAAGCAACGGAAGGACCCAGGGCTTAATTTTAACCAGCTGTTGTGTCAAGGGTCTCTAGGGCCTATTCCGCTAGCTGGAGATTGCTGGGGCGTATTAGATGACTTGTCCATGCCTCATTTTTCCTGGGGGACTGAGACCTGATGAGTCCCCCAAGGAAAATCTACCAAATTTAAGGCTGCTTTGCACTTCTGGAGCCTTTGCAGGGCCTGGGATCTAACCCCTAGCTCTATTCTATTCTCAATCCAGAATTTTTTCAGTGTAACACAGAACAAACTGCTTATGTGACTTTTTCCTCTAGAATTTGGGTATTTACTTTAATCTAATTAAGGAAGGGGATAAAGGGAGGGCACAGACTGAACTTGTATTTGGACCAGTCTGCCCCAGGAACTCAGTGCAAGGAAAAAACAGGCACTATTCCCTCCCTTGAATTCTTCTCTGCTAGAATCAAGTCTTCAGTTTAAAATATAGAAGTTCCAGCGCGTACTTACTTCTTGCAGATAGAAGACAAGCAGCGCGTGTGGAACCCACTCCCAGGGCCCACTTGTCTTCAGTGTCAGTCTGGGTCAGGAGAAACCAAAAGGTCTGCACTTCGGGTGCAGAGGTGCAGAAGACCTAACATGGGCCAAATGTTATGTTTCCCGTTTGAGATCAGCTTAGGCATGTGGCCCGAAGGCCACACAACTAATGAACTGAATCACTGAAAAATAGAGGCCTTTATTAGTACAGATCTATTTAAAATAGAAACCAACATCACAGATATTCTACCAGCTTGTACTTGGTGGATAATGGTCCCTAAAAATACAGGGCTAGATGCTCAGCTGAGCCCCCAAAGCCCAGGGCAGCTAGAGAGCAGGGGAGTACAAAGGTGGCTTCAGGTATTTTTGAAAGGACATTGAAATTGGAGAGGGTGCAGAAAAGAGCCACAAACACGATTAAGGGAATCATGGGAGGAGGAGTTAAAGGAGAGCGGGGGAGGAGTTGATCATTGGGGCCAGCGGCCCTGGACATGGTTCCACCCCCTCCCCTGAGCACACCCCTTCCCCGCTCCTACCCCTCTCTCCCAGAGCCTCCGCCATGCAGCTCTTCCACAGTGTTCAGGAGGCACTGGGAGGGAGAGGGAGGAGTTCATCAGTGGGGCCCATGCCCCCTGGAGTACCTTCTCAAACCCCTGTTTGAGAAATGCTGCTCTGAGGCATACAGTCCCCAGAAGAAGTTGGGCTGGATTTATCAGTCTCCAGTTTCATGCTGGTGTCATTCCATTTGTTTCAGTGTACTTACACCAGAGTAACATTGGAATAATAGATTAGAAAATCAGTCCCATATGTACAGAAATCTCTAAAATTATTCCAACCAGGTTAAACAGGATAGAACAGTACACTGAAGTTTAGAAACAAAGAGGAGGTGCCCAAAGCAACACTCCCATCTCAGACAAAACTCACTGATATCAATGGGACGCTTACCTCCTTAATGCTCTGTCAGGATTAGGCTCTGAATTATCACACAGCCTAACTGAATCGGCAAGGACCTTTCTAGAGTTATTTGTACGATCTGTCCTTGAAAATAACATTAATCCAAAAATCTGTTTTTTAGTGCTAAACCATTTCCCAGATGGACAAAAAGTTCAGCAGCAAACTAAAAAGGAGTCAAAATAGGAGGAATATGCACATACAAACTAGTTGCACAGAATATATACAATTCCCCAGTAGCTGCTTGTGCTATATAAACCATTTTAGCCTGTACTTTACAAACAGTCTTCATGATGGACAATTGCCTTATAAAAAGTGAACAGTTTTGAATTGCCTTGAAAAAGCTTCGTAACAGGCAACTGGTTCTGATAGAACAATTTTAAACTGCCTGTCTCCTTATCTTCTGTCGACATCATTTTTCAGAAAGGGCAACCAGCTCAAATTAAATAGTTTTACTGCAGACAGTCTGTCTGTCTTATTGCAATGCCAACTTTGCCCATTTTGAAGATTTTCCCCAGCAGTTCTAAATTGAGATAATATGGAAGTGCAACATGCACACACCAAGAAAATGATGAGATGTATTTAAAAATAAATAAACATAGTGTTATGAATACACTTCCAGAGTAGCTAGTTGCTTAGCATCTTCTGGATAAATTCTGTGCCTTATTTACAAATGACCTTGAAGCCAGACTAAAAGTTCAATGGAAAAAAATAATAATGAGCAAAAATAGATGAGTTAGCTTAAACCAAATAGTTTCCAATAGTACCTGTGAAAAAGAGGTAAGAGCGAGCATCAAAGATAACATCCAATTGCCATGTTAAAGATAGGGTGGAATTGTAGAGGACTTGTCTTTAATGTTTCGTAAGCCTTCACCTTTCTGTAGCTTAGTGTTACTGCAGAAAGTTTAATTTTGGCTGGGATGCAGCTATAGGGATTGGGGGGACCTGTAAGTTCCTCAGAGAAAGAACAGAAAAAGGAGATGCACTGAATTCAGCAAATGGATTTGGAGAACCTGATTGCTGTATAACAAAAGAAGCCTCTGGGATATATTTTACTTATTGGCAGACAGGAGAGCGCTGTGATCCTGGGACATGTTTCTAAAGCCTGTCAGTGCACAATCACCACTTTTGGATTGTTTCCAAGATCTGCTCAGCATCCTGATGGCTCATGAGCAGCTTTAAATCAAGATGGATGTCACTTTACATCTCATTGTGAATGCACTACTACCGGAAGAATGAGTTGCACATGACATTACTTTCAAGGCAGTGGCTTCCTGCCTCTAGGGTGATTTGATCTAGCTGGGGGGTGGGGGTGGGGGGAAGAAGAGAAAAAGCACTTCCTGTGCTTGATGCTTCTAGCTTTTCATTGTGCAGCCAAGTTGTCCTCACCAAAAAGCCCTCTGTATCCTTCCCCCATAACTCAATATTATGCTTAGGGGAAACCAGATGTAGGCAGTCTGGGATAGTCCTTACAAGCATATGTCTGCCCTAACATTTGTATCAGAGAAGAAGAAGAAGCAGCTAGTTGGTGTGCTGTGTCATTTGGTCTGAACACTGAAGAGACTCCCCAATAATATGATGAAATCAGAAAACCTTGTGACTTGTAGGTCCAAGTTCTGGAGTCAGATCATCAGCTGGTGTCAGTGGCCGTAGTTCCTTTGACTTTAATGGAACTATGGGAGTTTACATCATCACCATCTGGAAGTTTGGCCTCTGATTTCTTTCTTGCTTTTAGGTCATTAACCACCAAGTGAAGTCAATGGGTGGGTGGGTGGGTGGGGGGGCTCCCGGGGATTCCCATTACTTCAATGGGGCTAAGATTTCACCCCTGATAAGCATGGTTGAAAACTTCTGCCCTTGTGATCTAACTTCTTTATTGCAAAATGTTGGGTATAATTTTTGTGTATAACACATCAAACAGTGAAGAAGGAAACATCAAAGTTTTGGGTAATGATTTTCTAAATACTAAGAAAAAAATCTTTTATTTTTTAAACTGAATTAGGGGTTTGCAAAAGGGGGAGAGGGGTTGATCCTAAGGCCAGGGTCCCACCTCAAATGAATATTTGTTCCCTTATGAAGGGCAAATCCTCCTCTTCCCATTTAAATCAGCATTGCATCATGGGAATGGCATGAAGCAGCTTTATCCTGGCCAGCGATCTGGCCCTCTATAGCTATCAACATTCCATCATCTGGTGCTAGGGATTTAGAAAAAGATACTGGTGGTCTTTATGACTTTGGAACCAAATTTTGGCTAGCTTATGCACTTGTGCAAAAACAGAGGAAGAGATGGCCAGGAGGGGAACCATGATGGGATTCATTTGTTGTAATCTGATTCTGACTCTCCACAAAACTCATGGAGTTTGAGAGCAGTTTTCTGAAACATCAGCTGGCAATTAATAAGAACAATTACTTTCATATGACTAGGCCTATGATTTTGAGCCTAACAGATTTACAAATATTAGTCATAGGCCAGGTTCTCAAAATGGTACTAACTGGCATGATAATATGCTGCTAACCCTGTGTTAATGTGTGTGAATAAGTTGTCTGAGACCTTGCAAAGACTCTTCTTATTCTTTCACCTTTCTGCTGATGGCATGAATAATTGGAAAGTGGAAGGAGGGGGCTGTGAATAGACATCATTCCCTGGTCAGAGTGGCCACATATACATCTACCCATAAACATTCCTCCTCAATCTAATGCCATGCCTTGCAATACCCTCAGGGCCGGCGACAGGAATTTTGGGGCCCCATACGGCAGACAGTACGGCCCCCCTCCCCGCCAGTCTCCCGCTGCCTGCGAGCCCCCCCCCCCGGCCGGTCTCCTGCCTCCCGCAGGCCCCCCCCCGCCGATCTCCCGCGGCCCCCCCCGGCTGGTCTCCTGCCTCCCGCGGCCCCCCCCGGCCGATCTCCCGCGGCCCCCCCCGGCCGATCTCCCGCGGCCCGAGGCCTCCCTCCCCCCCCGCCGGTCTCCTACCTCCCGCGGGCCCCAACCCCCGCATGTGCTGCGGCCGCGTGGCCCGGCCGGGAGAAGCAAAGGGGGGCGGGGGGAGGCTGCTGGGTGCCGGGGGAGGGGGCTGGTGAGCACTGCAGCGGCTGCCCGAGCCGCGCCTCGCTCACAGCCCCGGCGACAAGGGGGTACAGCTGAGTACCCGCCCCAGACTTCAGGGGGCCCCCCTGAAGTCCGGGGCCCGGTACAGCTGTACCCGTTGTACCCCCCTGTCGCCAGCCCTGAATACCCTACACTTGAGAGAACTTGCAGTCTTTGGGATAGGAAGCAGAATATGGGCATCCTATTTCTGCCTTGTGTTTTTACTACAGTTTCTTCCGCACCTATGTCTGCACCAACTCAGCCAGAAACGGGCCATGTATATTATGTGATCTCCTCTTTCAGTTTGATCAGGCTTATGGAAAATTTTTGATCATTCTTGCAGCTTTTCACCACCACTAAATGATGCCGAGCATTCAAAAGATCAGCTGAAGCACTGTGAAACTGAAATAGGACCTGAACCGAATAAGCAATGAAAGCAACAGGCAAAACCAAACGAAACCCATCTCTAGGAATTGTTAGCATAAAACCAATTGTGTGTTTAATTGACTTTGTTAGCGTTTATATTTCCTTCCCTTTCTCTGTATTGGCCATTGCTTACAAAATGTTGCTGTCAGTTTTGGCATAGAAAATAAATCCCTACGGGCTTCACCACCATTTTTAAACATAGCAACATTTAACCTGAAAATCTTTAGAGCTGTTTAAAAAAAAACCCATCTTGCATAGATTAAAGCTCTTATATACAGCAGAATATTATAAAGCCTTCCTCCCCACCCCTCTCTTAACAACATATTTGTAACCATTAGTTTGGTGTCATGTTTTGTGATGAAGGATATTTTCACCCTTTGCCTCAGTTGCTGCACACATAGTATCGTCATGGCCAGGGGAGGCTTGGCTAGGGAATTTTCAGCCCCAGTGACCCTGAGTCATGTGAGGTTGGAGAGTAACCTGAGCTTGTCCCAGTACTTCAGTACAGACTTCAGTGAAACCCTTTACAACTTAATTTCGGCCTAAGGGATGCTTTTAGAGAGATTTGAAATTGAAAAACCTCTCTTCAAAAAAAAAATTGTAGTTAGGTTAGAAACTAATTAGCAGTGCTTAGGAGTATAGATCCACTGCCATATTTTACACCGAAAGCAATTAATCTTTCAAACATTGAATCACTATTATACAATAGGTTAACATTGGCTTCAGAGGTGATCATTTGTTATACAAAAAGAAATGCCGTGAGACCCAACTAGCCCATGTGCACATATTAAAATAAATATTCTGAAAGAAGATATGTGTATAAAACTCATGTATCTTGTCAACACAATTTCTATAAAACTCATGAAATGGGAAAGGTTGGTACATTTTCCAAATACTGTAGCTATAGTTCATGTGCTATGAGTACCTATTTAAGAATTTGCCTCAGAATGAAAAATTATAAAGATTCTGGGGAATAAACAAGAATAATGTCTGACCTTCAGAATTACTAATCTGATTTGATAAATAATCAAAGTCTCATAAAATCACATAAATGAAAGCAAGAAAAGATTTACTAGGAAGTCTTGTTCATTTCTCTGTCAATGCAAGATTATAAAGTAAAAAAATCCAGAAGTATTTTTAGTTCCATAGGGATCATTCAATTATGGACACAGAATTTTTTTTCTTAATCTCAGCTGTTTATTAAGAGTCTGATTCTGCAAACAGTTATGTATGGGACCATGAATTAGCCTCATTGCTCTTAGCAGGGCCGGCGACAGGGGGGTACAACGGGTACAGCTGTACCGGGCCCCGGACTTCAGGGGGGCCCCTGAAGTCCGCGGCGGGTACTCAGCTGTACCCCCTTGTCGCCGGGGCTGTGAGCGAGGCGCGGCTCAGGGCAGCCGCTGCAGCGCTCACCAGCCCCCTCCCCCGGCACCCAGCAGCCTCCCCCGCCCCCCTTTGCTTCTCCCGGCCGGCCATGCGGCTGCAGCGCATGCAGGGGTTGGGGCCTGCGGGAGGTAGGAGACTGGCGGGGGCACGGGCAGTGGGAGACCGGCGGGGGGGGAAGCCCGCGGGCGGCGGGAGACTGGCAGGGGGGGAACCCCACGGGCGGCGGGAGACTGGCGGGGGGGGGAACCCCGTGGGCGGCGGTAGACTGGCGGGGGGGGGCGCGGGCAGCGGGAGACTGGTGGGGGGGGAACCCCGCGGGCAGCGGGAGACCGGGGGGGGCCCCGCAGGCGGCGGGAGACTGGTGGGGGGGGTCCTGCGGGTGGCGGGAGACTGGCGGGGGGGTCCTGCGGGTGGCGGGAGACTGGCGGGGGGAGTCCCGCGGGTGGCGGGAGACGGGGGGGGCCCCGCAGGCGGCGGGAGACTGGCGGGGGGGGGGGCCCGCGGGTGGCGGGAGACTGGCGGGGGGGTCCTGCGGGTGGTGGGAGACTGGCGGGGGGGTCCTGCGGGTGGCGGGAGACTGGCGGGGGGGGAACCCCGTGGGCGGCGGTAGACTGGCGGGGGGGGCGCGGGCAGCGGGAGACTGGCGGGGGGGGGAACCCCGCGGGCGGCGGTAGACTGGCGGGGGGGGGCGCGGGCAGCGGGAGACTGGCGGGGGGGGAACCCCGCGGGCAGCGGGAGACCGGGGGGGGGGGGCCCGCAGGCGGCGGGAGACTGGCGGGGGGGCCCCTCGGGTGGCGGGAGACTGGCGGGGGGGTCCTGCGGGTGGCGGGAGACTGGCGGGGGGGTCCTGCGGGTGGCGGAAGACTGGCGGGGGGGGCGTACGATCTGCCGTATGGGGCCCCAAAATTCCTGTCGCCGGCCCTGGCTCTTAGTAGACTTACTTAAGTGAGTAAAGTTATTTATATGCCTAAGGGTTTGTAGGATTAAGGATTAAATTTGGATTAAGTAAAGATTAAGTTTGCTCTTAGTCCAGTTTCTTTTGTTTCAGGAATCTCAGAAATGAGAATAAGATTTCATGTAAAAATATGGACTGCATTACCTAGACATAATTTAGTGAGCTTCATAGCCATATGGGATTGCATTTTATTGCTATCATTTAAGGCAAATACTTACATTTATTTTAGTATTTTGTCCACATATAACTGCCATTTTTATCCATAATGAAAATAGAAAATGCTAAAAACAAGTTATATCTCAAGTTAAACAAGGACTCTCTCATTGATGATAAAGTAAATGGACAAGATAATCATTAAATTATGGTCACTATATGAAATGTACGCCTCATTTTGACCTGATGGATTGAATTTCCAACACATGTCGTGTGTGTTTGCACAATTTTCCATGCAAAATTTCTGCATGCTGTCACTTATGCACACAAATAATCCAGTTTTGTGTGCAAGAAAAGAGCAAATCAAGCACCAACTGGTTTTATCTTTATAAATTCCATCATTTGTGTGCACAAGTGATAGCACAAAGTGCACATGATAGCACATGAAGGTGAGTAGCACTTGCAAAGCTGAAATTGCACAGAATGTCGAGTGGACTGAGGCCTCTGAAACACAATATTGTTATAAAAATACTTTTGAGACAAACCTCGTGCGAGACACATCAGATGAAGACATATCTGACCCAATGATCCTGTGCTGTATAATTAGTCAATTAGTCATGAAACAAATCTCACTATGGACATGTAGAAATGTTATGAAACCTATAGGAATATCTTATATGCTTGATCAGTTCCATTGTGCTTTCTGGCTATATCTGATTTTACACTTTTCTCAGTTAAATCAAAGCTGTCTGGTGGTAGATCATTATTTTAGGGAGATTTTTGATAGGGCTTTTGTATCACAAACCAAGTTACCTTTTGCTAAAAAAGTCTTTTTTTTCAAGCTTAAATTTGCTACATGTCTATTTAATTGAATTTCCCTTTGTTCTCATATTATGGAAAGGGGTAAATAGAGCATCCAATTTATCTTCTGTATGCCATCATTTTGTATTTTTTCTATCACGTCCCCTTTTATTCATCTCCTCTCAAAGCGAAATAGTTCCAATCATTTCAATCTTTATTCATATGGCAATCTTTCCTGCCAACTTATCATTTCCATCCCCCCTTTCTATTTCTGCTATATCTATTTTGAGATTTGGTGACCAGAACTGTGTACAGTACTCCAGGTACGGTCATGCCATCAATTTGTATAAAGTCTTTAGAATATGTCCAGTATTTTCTATACTATTCCTTTTAGATCTTATGTACATATTTACACTCCTTATTGTATATTGAGTAGATTTTTTTAAAAAACTGGGAAGCCACTGTAGCATCAGATCTTTTTTAAATATGTGATTACAGTTCAGTTAAAACCAAGCATGTTGTATGAGTTCACGTTATCCCTTTCAATGTGCATTCCCTTGCATTTGTCAACATTATCTTTTACCTGCCATCATGTTGCCAGTTTATCTACCTCTATCTAACTCTCTGAAGTTCCTCAATAATCTACTCTGATCTTGACTCATTTAAATAATTTTGCAGTGTCTGCAAATTTTGCCGCTTCATTGTTCACCCCCTTCTTTGGATCATTTATTAATACACTAAGCATTATGTTTTGCAGTATGGAACCTTGGAACACCCTGCTGGTCACCTTTTGCCATGTTAAAAATTGACCATTTATTTCTCCTTTTTGATTTCAGTCTCAGCCAAATTCTAATCCATGATAATACTTTGTCCCATGACTCCTTAGTTTCCTTATTAGGCTCCTGTGACTTTGTCAAAGGCTTTCTGCGAGTCCAAGTGAAGGGTATAATCTGGTTCTTCTTTATGCATGTGTCTATTTGATGCATATAAATAGTAATCTGTTATGTAATTAGTATGGGTGGGCTGTATTTGTGATATGTGGTAAATACTCCCAGGAATGCCAACCTTTGAATTACATTTGAGATCCTGACCTTTGTCAGAAACAGATATTTTTATTTCCACTTAGGGGAAAAAATCAATGCACTTTCAGGGAAGAAAATTAGGAGAAAGTTCTGTCATGGATCCATAGGATCTGTGCTATGCCTCTGCTTTTAGACAGTCCTTTGGTGGAGCCCTTTGAGGGTGCCAGACTCCTCCCCCATGTGGTCCCACTCTTCTCTAAGGGTCATAATGCCACGAGACTGAGCCTTTGGGCTCCAGCACTCCTCCTTCACATGTTGAGTTCTGCCCAACAAATCCAACTGAGACATACTCCTGTTCAGAAAATATTCGCCCCTCCACAAGTATTTGCAGTGACACCAGGCAGCCATTTCAAAACAGAATAGGGTTTATTAATTAACTGGAACACTGCATTGGGAAGTCCTTAGGTTTGCATAGAGAAGCAAAGGTTAAGACTTATAGTCCATGCTGGCCAAGCCAGACCTCTCTTTGAAACATCTTGGTTTCTTCTGTCCCTAATCTCTCAGTCCCAGGTCAGCCATCTTGCCTCTCCAAAGGCCAGCTCATGTCATAACCTCTTGTCACCTCTGAGTCCATTGTCCTCTTCCTGCAGACCTATGCTGAGTTCACATGTTCTGCCTGCTGGAGTTTCCTATGAACAAGAATTGATTGTTCATTCTCTGGGGCTCCCATTGTCTTTTGAATCCTCTATTGATACAGGTCGTTTTCAGCAGGATCTTTAATGACCAGTTCATCTCACCTGAGACTGTTACAGGAAACAAACACCTCAGATCTCCAGCTCTGTCCTAAGAGCAGCTTTTTAACCCTTTGTCCATTCTGTCCCTAGGCAGGTGCATATTTGCACCCATGCAAATGAGTATCTGCTTTGTGTTTGAGAGACCTGTAACAGTAGTCCTGGGCCTCTCTTGACAAATGATTATGTGATATGTACAAATGGCTAGCAATGATTAAAATTGTACAATTTTTGAGTTTTTGAACAATTTTTTGTCTAAAAATTGTCAATACCCACCCCCATTTTTTATTGAATTTTTAAAAGTTTTTGATCACGTATAGAGCTGTTTAAAATAGTCAATGACCTTCTTGTGAAAATTTTAAATTAAACTAAACATTCTTCTGAAGTATTTTTCCTGGTTTATTGACCAGCCCTACAGATGACAAGCAAGGACTGGCATGGAGATATCAAGCACATTTTCACTTGCGATCCAAGACAGGATAAAGGTACAAGAATACTTTCCATGTGAGGAAAGATCAATATCATAACACATTACATCAATTAGCCTCTTGAAGCAAACGTCAACTGTTTACAGGAAGCTACGAGTATTTGTAAAATTCATTATATTTTTCCAAAGCAAACAGAAATGAAACAACATTTCCAGACACTTAAATTTCATCTTGATTCAGATTAATTCATTTGAGTTTTAGGATGTGAAAAAAGCTAGGACCTGTAATGAAACATCAATAGAATGACAGCATTTCTGATGGCACCTCTATAATTAAGATTTTCAATTAAATTGCTCAGACGTTTTGTACAATATACAATTTCCATATTGTTTGGCTTGTTTTCACTTGACATCAGATTAGACATCAGGTTAAATATTGTGGTTTCAAAGTGTTAATTTATGCACATTTGCAAATTAGTTTTTTAACATATTTGGAATTTTGATGAGACTAAAAGCCAAATTGTAATGTTTATCGCAGCTGTTTTTAGGTGCAGTTCAGCAATTAAGTTAATTCCTGGCTTTCTGATGCTGAGAAGGACACTCAGTGATGGTAATGGGTTTATTTTAACTGCAGTGTATTGAGGAACTGATGATAAACTTTCAAATCAACATGTGTGCTTGATTTGTCTATTTGTATTCAAGTTTATCTTTTTAAGCAGTCAGCAGCACTATCCCACCTGCCCTATACAACTTGTAGTGCTCAAACCTATTTGAAACATAATGTGAATGGGGATTTACATCATTACAATTTCCTTTCCATTTAGGAAGCATCTGCTGTCTCAGTATCTTTAAGACCAGAAGAGGCCACAGACTGTGAAACAGACCAGATCATTATTAAAAGGAAAGAAAAAAACTAAAACCCCCTCCAAAAAATCCACGTGGACCTGTTTCAATGTCAGTGTCGGGATCTTTATTTTATTTCTTTATTTCTTTATTTATTTTTATCTTGAAAAGGTTACAAAGCATTTTGGTCCTTGTGGAATATGTAATTGCATTTCGGTCCCATTTATGTGTGACTCTAAAGAACACTTATAATCTGCCACATGAAAAAGTTCTGTTATCCTGCTCATTGGCCAATCCTTTTTTACTAGCAGGTCGTTCTATTAAGCAAACAGTTAAGGCCTAACTGGACCTTTTATCTGCACCCTATCTCATTAATTGATCAGCCATTACAAGCAGTCATATAAATGTCATTTTAAGCAGTGCAATTGTACTGATCCAAGTACTGCAAGGAAAGTGGAAAAACTCTGCTGCAATTTTTCTTAATAATACATTTTAAAAATCAAAAAAGTTCTATAGAAACTTGTTCAGGCCTGGTCACCATCAGCTACCAATATTATTTCACTAACTTACAGGCATATGCATTTGTAAAGGCAGTTCTATCTTTCATCAATGCAATTTACTATGCTAGCATATTTCTTCCTCTTTTTTTATTTGGGTTATTCATTCTTTCTAGATGAAGCAGCAAATATTGTTTCTGGTTCCTAGCTTGTCGATCCCCTTAGTAAAGCTGGAAGACAAATTGTTTCTTTGTCAAGACAGATGTTGATCTTCTACTCTGTCTATACCATGGTTACAGCCTGATTTTTTCCCCTACTCTGCCTGGCAAAACTCCCATGAGTCTATTGAAGTTGGAACAGCTACCATCTAACCTGTTTGCCACACCAAACCATCATGTATTCTGTAGAAGCAACAATTTTACAGAAAAACTATTTTAGAAATGTTGTAGGCAGGTGTTTTCCCCCCTACTTGTCTATGACACCTGTATAGTGGGATACATGGTAACTAAGTGAGAGAAAAGTTGTAAATTGATGGAATTTTCAAAAGCAACACAGCATTGGTCTAGAAAGCAATCCCAATGTTATCATTGACTTGAAAGTGAGCAGAGTTCAGGCAGCACAGAGGACTTTTGAAAGTCCTGTCCCACCATCTCAGAAAATTTTAAACACTACCTCATATAGTATTTCCACGCAAGGCTATGTACTTCCAGGGAAAAATTACAAGGCAGATTGTCATAAGTATGAAGGGTGCCTTGCCTGGGTAGGGTGGCCAGCAAACTTCCTCACAGATTCAGGAACCAATTTCCTGGCCGGGACTATAAAAAAATCTGTGGGAAGCTCGTGGAGTGAACCCCTTGGTTGCCATGGGGGAGAAGTTTAATGAAACTTTAAGGGCCCCAGACTTTGATCAACCGTTCCTAGTAACCACAGATGCCTCTGATCGTGGTGTGGAAGCAGTGTTAAGGCAAAAGGAACCCGACCAGCAGTTGTAACCAGTCGTGTTTTTCAGCAAAAAACTTCTTCGTTGGAGTTTAGCTCTCCAAAATTTTGATTTTGGAATGTGGAAACCTTCTATTAGTTTTACTGTAACTAGTAGTGTGTTTAAAAATGCATGTGTTCAACTCTGTTTTTTCCTAGAGCTCCAGAAAGAAATCGCATCCCGTGACCTCCGGATCCCGTTTGCGATTTGGGGGGCGTGTCATAAGTATGGAGGGGGCCTTGCCTGGGTTGGGCTATGTTATCTAATACAGTGTGCCTTGCCTGGGTGGGGGCTAGGTTGTCTGAGACAGATGACGTGGGAGTTTCCTTGCCGTGGGGGAGGAAGGAGCCTCCAGCCCAGGAAGAAGGGAGGAGCAAAACAGTCAGTTCCATCTTGGCTGGTCTCCAGGGAGGAGGCAAAAGGCAGGGAGTTCCATCTTGGCTCCAAATGAGGCAGGAGGCTTGCCAAGGTAGCTGGCAAGGGTTCTAGACCATCTTTGGCTATAAAGATGGCTCTATCTTTTTCTGATACTTCTACTTAGCTGATGTAAGTGATTTTGATTCTTCTATTAAGCTGTGCCTTTTGGGGTGTTCTTTCCTTTTCAGAAGAAAGTGAGGAACCCCAAATGTAAAGTGTCTGTATCTCTGCTTTAACCTTTTTCTTTATTAAAATTTCTAGTTATAAAACCATCTGGTTTATTTTCCTTAAGGTTTTTCTCTCTTCACAGGGAAGAGAGGAGGTAGGGGGAAGTGCATAGCCCCCAGGTATCTGACTTGGCTTCCAGGGAGGAAGACAGAGTCAGGGTTAAGGGAAGTCTGCCTTCAGCCGGGGAGGGTGAAGGGCAGCAGTTTCCAAGTGTCTGGCTCTCAGGTACAGAGAGACAGAGGGTGAAGGAAAGCAGCCTTCAGGTATCTGACTTTGAAACCCAGGGAGGGGGACAAAGTTGGGGTGGGGAAGATCGGGGGCCCTTCCAAGGTTTTGGAAGTATACTCGATTGGTGGCGGCGATTGGTAACCCCAAAAACCCCAACTGGCAAAGTGGGGAGTGGGGGGGAAAAAGGACTTGTTGGTCTGGCATAGAAGAGGCCCAGCCTTTGTACTCAGGAGCATAGAGGCTGGGGGTAACCCCTCTTACACAGATAGTACCAAAATTTGTTTAAAGAATAAATCCCTATGTCTTTGCCTTTCCACATAGAGAATAACAGTAACATGACACTTAGTTCCTTTCCCTTTGATCCTGAAGTACAAGCTCCCTCTCTTTCCCATAACGTATTACATCTTTGCCAACTGCTTTTCTCTAATGGTTGATAGTGATCATAGAGCTGGCATTTATAGGATTAGCATAATTATTCATTAGACCCTGGAGAAAACGAAATGCATGTACAGCCAAGTGGGATTCAATTTGGGATGCATCAGTTTGTGGGTGCCCAGCCTGGCATGCCTTAAAAGGGTCTCATTTTCAGGAAGTGCTGAGCACTCACACTGAAAATAATGTGCCTTTCAGTTGTCTCAAGCTGGTCATCCAAAATCCAGGGCTCCAAAAATCAAGTCACTTTTGAAAATCTTGGCCTCATCCATTATTAAAAGTTCATCTTTTCAGGTATCGTGCTGTATTGCAATCTGCTAAATGTGAATCCCTTCCTTATGGATGTTGCATGGTCAAAATTTGGCTCTACTGGTAGAGAATAATGAAGGCTCCAGAGACATCCAACACAATTTGCTATGTGTATTAAGAAGTCTTTTTGGAAATTTGCCGGCATTTCATTCATCTATGCCTCAGACAAAGTCACAACTGTCCACATGACCATACAGTGCAGTCTTTACACACACCCTGCATTGATATTGTGACAATGCTTGGAATATGGGAGACACTTACTGGTATCATTAATATCATAATTATAAAATTGCAATGAATCGTGCCAGATATGCTGAGTAAGGTGTCTGTGAAAATGTTATCATTTGCCAAGTGTGATAATTCTGTTTATATGTTTGTATCACCTTTGTATTATGAATTGTAGCTGTGTATGGTATATCTATATTTCCAAGCTTGTGCTGTGTTTCTGGGTGACACCCCCAGACAGACTGGCATCAGCACTGCCTAGCCTGTTCGATGGCCCATCCAGGGTCATCAACTGTACAATAAACCCATTGAAAGGAACCAGGGATACACCTTATGATTCAGCAAAGCAAGTGATCTGCCTGTGAACAGAGAACTAAGGCTTCCATGCTATGTGCTGGGCAGCTTGTGTTTGGGACAAAGGAAGTATAAGATTAGGCTGACCATACGTCCCGTTTTGAATGGGACAGTCCCGTTTTTTACATATTTTCCGACCGTCCCGTCTTTTTAGTATAAATATCACATTTGTCCCGTTTTTACTAAAAAAAACGGAACGTGGCTTATTTCAGGGACCTTATTTGGAGGGGGGAGGGAGTATGGGGGGCATGGCTGCATGTGAGGGGGGCAGGGGGAAAGAGGGGTGCGTAGGGGCCATGTGTGAAAGTGGGTGGAAGTGGGGGGCACAGGGTTGTGTGTCAAGGGAGGTACTGGGGCTGCATGTGAAGAGGGGCACAGGGAAAGGGGGGGCCATGGCTGCTTGTGAAGAGGGTGGTAGGTGGTGGGCACGAGGCTGTGTGTGAAGGGGGTACTGGAGGAGTGGGGGGGCATGGAATGGGGGGCACTGGGCTGTGTGTGAAGGAGGGTACTGGGGAGGTCCAGGGCTGTGAGTGAAGGGGGTGGGGGGAAGTGGGGGGCACAGGGTTGTCTGTGAAGGGAGGTACTGGGGAGTCCAGGGCTGGATGTGAAGAGGGGCAGGGGGTGGGTAGGGGAGATGGCAGGTGGGTAGGGGTACCATGGTTAACCCCCTCCCTGAACACATGGATGCGGGGGTTGGGCCAAGCCTCAGAGCCCATTTGGGGCGTCAGTCTTCAAGGCACAGCTAAGGCCTGGGCAGGTAGCTGTGGCATGCCTGGGCGATGCGGTGGGGTTGGTGAGAAGCCGTGTTTCTGCTGCAGGAGATGTAGGGAGAGGACTTGGTCAGTCAGAAGGGTTACTGATAGTGGAGGCAGTTGGGGGCCTGCTTGGAGGAGGAAGGCAGAGTGGCTGGCCTGGGGGAAGCTCTTGTTGCACAAGCTTCTGCCTGTGAGATGCTACGCAGGAAACTGAGCCATAGCCACAAACTGATGTGGTTGGGGGAGGCAGATAGGGGGTCATTTGAGGTGTCTGAAGAGAATCATGGAGTGTGAGGAGTTTTATGATAAGGTATTGAAAGACCGAAATTTGCTGCGTAAGATTACTTCATCGGAGAAATATTCATGGTTCGATCGTGGTAAAATACAGTCCCCCTTTACGTCTACCTAAATTTTTGTATGAGTTCTGTCACTGAAAAATAATTGTTAGCTCAAGTCAATATGTTCATGTAATAAAACTTTTTTTATCGTCTTACTTTTTCATGAATACAGAATATTACATAACCCCGTCCCGTTTTTGCTATCCCAATGTCCCGTTTTTGTCTCAAAGAGATATGGTCAGCCTATATAAGATACAAGGCAAAAGACTATACAAGGAAGCTGCATCTTCTCCATTTTGTCTTCAGTCCTGCTTCTTTCCTCTAGAGTAACTTTTCTAAAAACAAAGCTCTGAAGAAAGGACTGAACGACCCATCCAACCTGGGGATGTGTTCCAGAGGGACTTTTCAAGCCAGTAAACTTATTAATACTGCTAAGAGCTTGACATATGGGCTTTAAAGTCTCTTATATATTTAACATCTCTCTTCTTGTTCTTTCCCCCTCTTCATAATAAACATTTAATTTTAGCCACTAAAGGGTTGGCTAGCGATGTGGTATTTTGGGTAAGCTCCAAACCTATATTGACTTGCTAACGTTACTCCTTGGGGTCAGAAGAACATTTTGCATGTGTGGAGCAGAGTTTTTTAAATATCTTCACACTGTACTGGACCTAGGTGTTGATTGGGAGCCAGAGAACTGGAATTAAGGGGGCTCTGTGATTTCTTTTTTTAGCTTTCCGATAACCTGTGTGGAGGATTAGTTTGTGACTGGTTGGGGAGTTTAACTTCCTACCAGTCTTGGGAGTATCTGCTCTCCCTTTTGCTGTCTGCCCTGACCTTGGCATTTTCAGTGAAGGTTGCCCCAGGGACCCCATTGTGCCACAGATATTATGGAGCATGTAGAGTTCTGAAAGAGTTGTGCAAGATTTGCCCAGTGATTACCATAGATGCTAGGAGACGAAGTACAGGGGAAACCCAGAAAAGCTCTAAAATGGTAGGAGAAAATGTTTTTACATGGGATTGTCAGGCTAAGTAAGAGCATCAATATCTGCACTCAGCCTAGGAGAGCTGTAGAAAGAGCATCCCCCCAAAAAATTCCAAGAGAGAGTGTCTAATCTGACATTACAGCAAGTGCATTATCCAAATTATGTCACACATTTTTATCTTGCAACCAAATGTGAATCTGGTGAAATGATCCCACAGAGAAGGGCAGGACTGATAGGCTGTGCCCTGAAAATCACTCCTGAGTTTTCTGTCATTAGCACATTTGCCTGTTGGAGCATTCAGCCTATTTATTATTCTGTGTATGAGAGAGTGATTCATGGGGTCTGGAGGCTCATGCTTTCTTCCTGCTTGTCCTGTTACTTGTGCTGAATGTAGTAGCAGTGAGCTTAGACTGCTTGCTTCCTGTTGCCATGGTTTAATCTCTTTTTAGCTCTTATATCTGTGATGCTAACGAGCTTCCCACTGTCTCTTCCCCAGAACATTTCCAATGGGCTAAAATGCCTTTTCCACAGTCAAGATTTGAACTAAGTGTCATAGGATAGATCCTAGTCCCTGCATCCATCCCCTTGTTGCTGCTCCAGCAACCAACTCCCAAGGGGAAATGGGGATTCCCAAGACACAGGGGAATTTCTGGGTGGAGTGTAGCCAGCTCTACAGCAGCTGTTTTCCTCTCCACAGGGGTAGGGGCATTCTTGGACAGGCCAAACTCTTAGACTGCTCTAATTTGTGAGAGGGTCAGGTCCTGCCTTTGCTCAGCCACAGGAGCAGAAAAATAGCTGAATTACATTTTCCCCATCATTGCAGATCTTGTATTGAGCTCAGCTCAGCTGGACCCACAAGATCTGGCCCTATATTCATCAAGGAAAATTGTTTGACCCCTTTGAGTGTTATTAACAACCATTCCAAGTACATCCTACAGCACTACTGAATATATCCAGTAGAGGTCAGTGGACCGACAGCACAGCAAGTAACTTTGATGATCAGCCATGATTCAAATTTGTGTATCGCTGTGAACAATGCTGGCCTAATTTTCAATTTGTCTAGATATGAATATACTCTGTGTTTGTGTGTTTGTATATATCTCTATGTCTACATCTGCTCTCTCCCAGTAGAGGAAAAATCAACGACATGGAGTCTGAGTATATTCTAAGTGTAATTTACTTTATTTACACACACATTCCAGTCCTGAAATGATATGGACAAACGACATGCAGGGCAATCCCTTCTTTCAGGGAGCCGGGCTCAACACCAATATCTGGGCCCCAAGGAGCAATGCTACCCCAGTAATTGACTCTGAGAGCCCAAGAGGGAGCAAACCCTCTTGCTTCTTGCACAACTCACTCTTTTCTGAAGCTGCTTCCAATCTACAGAGAACCTGGCACAACCAAAACTAACGAAGCACATCATATCATCCAAAGAGTCAAACCTTGCTCGCTTGCCAAAAAAAGAGAGAGAACTCGTAAGACTGTGTAACAGTGCCACCTGGTGCCGTCGATCATAACATCTCTATAGTCAATCCCCTACTTTACGAACTAATTGGAAATGGAGTTCCTAAAATTGAAATCTCAAAATTACAGCAGGTACGGTGCATAAGTTACAGGATGGTGCATAGCATGATTCTGTCCTTGCCCCTCAACTCACCGCCAAGTGATTTCCAAAACACTGAAGGCATTAGCATGTGAAGGGATGTTGTCTGGGTCTTCATCGACCTCACTTTCATTATGTTGTGTTTTTTTTCCTGTTGGGAAAAATGGTTTGTATAACTGATTGGCTGTAAGACTGGTGTACATAAAATTAAAGTTCTACTGTATATGTGTTTGAAAGAAACAGCATCCTGTGCATACAGAAGAGTGTGCAACCTGAACTCAGCTGCATGGGTTTTGGAAAATTTCTCCTGTAGCTTCTGTGCTTCGACTTCTTCATCTGTAAAATGGAGACATTGATATTTACCTCACACAAGTATGAAGCAAATATACGTAATCATTTAAAAGATGACAGCATGTGAATTTTGCATGTGTATCTTGGTCTTTGTCAAACATACCTAGTAGCTCAATATTAAATTACTTACCTTTTAAAAATAACCTTTTCACAGGATTTATAATGCTCTGAACAGGTAAAAATTCAACAGAGAAATCCTTCATTTATAATTTCTGTTGAAGGCTGTGTCCCTTGTTCCGTAGGGAGTAGGTGAGAATGTTGATGAGAATAAAAAAAGAATTTAATAGTTACAAAAATAACGGATTAAACACAATATGCCAAAAATCATTCCTGGTGTAATTTTGCCAACTTTAATGAAGTTATTCCAAGAATTAATTTACTGTATATAAATCAGTGGTTTTGTGTAGATTTATCATTTGTTGATTCAGAAGCATAAATCTTCAATATAATTATGTGAAAATGTTCTGGTGATAATATTGCGGTTGTAAACCAAGTCCTGGAAATAAATAAAATTAATAGAGTTTTGCTTACCTGCAAAGAGGAACTTGGGCTAGGTGAATACCTACATAGGGTTACCATATGTCAGGTTCCCACTGCTGGAGGGGGGGAGGAGTTGTGTGTGGGGTGATGGGACAGAGGAGCTGGGTGGGTGGGGGTAAAGTTGTGGGTGCTGGATGGGGTACCTGCAGAGTGGGTAATCACTGGAGGTGGTGGAGCAATGTCGCTCCCTGTCAGGGTGGTAGGATGGCTGGCACAAGCCCAGGATGCAGCAACAGTCCTCAGTCAGCACCTCCTTGTGGGATCCCCCTCCCCAGGACTGGGAGCTCGGGGCTGTGGGAGCTGGACCTGGCAGCTGTGGTTGTAGGGCAATGGACCTGTGGGTGCAGGAAAGTGGACGAATCAGGGGTCTTTCTGAGCTGCACCCTGTCTCCTCTGCAAAAATTCAGGACATGTCCCATTACTTGAAAAATCCACCCAGACAGAGACAGGAGGCTCAAGAAAGAGGCAGCGTCTGGGAAAATCTGGGTATATGGTAACCCTATTTACATACTAGGGGCAAAGTGTAAATAGGTGACCTGAAATGTTAAAATAGAATTAAAAGATGAAAATCTAAGCAGTGGATGGTCCAGTCAAAGTTTGGAGATACTTGACTGAGGGTCTGTTTTGGGATCATTTCTGATATTTATCTGTTCATGTCATTTTTTTTTGTAACTCCTGATCCATCCATGGTTTAGAATAATAAACCGAGTAAAACTCAGAGTAAAATTGTGGCATTAAACACATTGGAGCTCTTCCCAGCACATCTGGATGGGGCTGAGGAGCAAAAAGTGGATTTGTGTCATCTTTCTGCACATCAATCCTCAGAATGACTGGGGCCAAGTTTGGCCTGGATGCAACTGAGAGCAGCCCAAAGATGGGTTTCCATCACTGAAGTGGATCAAAGCAGCCGGAACATTTGAATGAATCTGACCCATTTATCAGTCGAACTGAATAAGAAAAACTATTTTGAAAATATTTATAAGTAATGAAAATACTGGTTCTTGGTGAGCTTCTTCCTTCTGCTGTCTTGCTTTATAGAACAGATGTTGATTTATTTTTTAATTTAGAGGTTTGGTAAAGATCATGGTGTATTGAATTTCACCGAGGTTGTTTTACACTCATTTTAGTGGGCCCGTACTCCATTGTTTGCGCTGGCCTTATGAAACTTTTGTGTGTTCTGGTGAGCTCATGCCCTAGGGCACTGGGTGCAATTCATTCTTCCTGCAATTAGTATTCATGGTTAGCTAAGCAGAACTAATGCAACAAATCTTTTTTACTTTGAAGGTTATGTTACATGTTTGCAGAGGGGCCTGAGGAAAGATTCCCTTATGAAGAAGATATTCTTGAATACCTATTGCTTAATTATATATTAACATCTTCCACTTCTGTATTTCAGGTTGGACTTTCTTGCCTCCCATCTTAATTTAGCACCTTCAGATCAACAGTGCTACATGTTAGTGCGAGATGAACAGTAAGAAAATGGACCGTCAGGCATTTTTGCAAAGTCTGAACTGAATTTTGATTCAGTCAATTTTGCGACCTTTCAAATGGATATTTTTTGTGAACATTAGTGAACAGGTTTGTTCATTTAAAGAACTCATGTGCCATTCCTGCAGCGTCACTCTTCTTCAAATACCATGGACCAATAAGTATTTTTGTTCACGTAATCTTCATATTAGGTTTCCTCATACTTTATGGATATTGCAGAGTTTTCTTCTATATTTGCTTCTCATTGAAAAAATTCTATGAATACTTAGCTCTTCTATTATGCTTTTTTAACAGTAGAACTCAAAGCACTTTACAAGGAGGTCAATATCATTATGCTCATTTTACAGATGAGGAAACTGAGGCACATAACACGCTGTCACCGTGCACACCATTGGCAGAGCTAGGAATAGAATCGAACCCAGGTGCCATGAGTCCTAATCTAGTGCTGAATTCATAGGGCACACTGCTTCAATATGGAGTAAGACATTTGGGTGTGTTAGAATTTCCAAACCAACCTTGTTCACTGAATGAAATATATTTGCTTCATGTTTCAAGGTTCGCTTTGCAGTTTATTCCCAGAGGAAAATACCATGGCACCATTCTGACAACAATAAATATGACATCAGATAATACAGATACATGGAAAATGTTGGGGAAAATAGCAATGAAAGGTTGAGATCTGCTCGTGGTTTCAACTGAAGTTACTATATTGTTGTAACTAAGAGCAGAATTGGACCCAGATTTCTGGTGGGCCCAATTGTCATTCACGCTAAGGCCATTTAAACCCACTCCAGTAGAGTAAAAAGGTCCTTAATATAAATGGGAATGAAACTTGTTGTAAGTAAAAAAGATACTCACCATTATCTGTGAATGGAATTAATACTTTTCTGGTAATGGCATGGTGTAATGAAAATTCAAAAACACAGCAAGCGTTGGTTTGGATGCTCTCTGGCTTATGATAAGATATGTCCCCTGAGAAAAAGCAAAATAAAGTTGCAGGCCTCTTGTGTCATAGTACTATGTTAAATATTACTCAGAGAAGAGTAATCATGAGAATGCATTTATCAGAGAAAATATAAAATGAAGCAATAGAAGAGAAACAGGCTAATAAGGGGTGACTTTTATGGGTAGGACTTTGCTCCATGCCTCTGCTAGCTCCCATTCAAGTGTCTTTCTTCTGCTATGTCTGAATTAAATTTGTTCATGTCCAGATGCGGTTAGAATTAATGTTTATTTAACAGTGACTTCTGTGTGCCACTGTATAGATGTGTTTCTATTTAAAGGAAAATAGTGAAAATGTGGTGACAACATAAAACAAATTAAATTTAATATCAAACTAAATAAGACAAGGGGCACTGTCCTGACAACGTATCTTATTCATTAAAAAAATATAGGGACAAAATCACAACAAAGCTGCACCAGTCTGCACCAGCAGAGGATTTGGCCCTATTTTTTAAAAAATTGAATGAATCTGCCACAGAATTTCAATCTAGCGCAGCAGACCTCTATTGACCCCAGAAACTTTGCAATGGTGTTTAGGTCCAGCTCGCTGCAGAATACATACTGCCTTGATTATAAATTGCTGAATTCTGGCTTGCAGTTCAGGTTTTCATTTTAGAGCTGATATTCAAAGACATTGACTTTTCACTTTAAAGCAAATGTTTGTTTTCCCCTTATGAGTACAAGCTTTATTTGGTTTCATTTATTTAGTGGTCTCTTTAGACATTAAAGTTTATACCATACTTAGGTTGCAATCCAGTAAACACGTACGTGATGCTGTGGCAGACCAGGGGCTCGAACTTGTCAAGGCTTTAGGCTCAGCTGAGCACTGACAAATTCATTGCTGGAAATCAGTGTGTATCACTTATGTGCTAGTATGGTTAGGATGGGTATTGGACATAAAGTGTTTAGACTTTATGAAATGCCTGTAAGTTGCTGCATGTATTAATCTCAATTAATTTCTTTATCAGATGGTATATGGTAATATTTAAAGCTTTTGCTTTGTAACTGTAAAAACTGTTTGCTCTAAAACTGTGAACCCAAGAAGGCCGGTCTAAACTAAATGGGCCACTGACATCACAATACAAAGACTTCATTAATTGCCCTCTTATACTTAGGAAGAGGCTATAAAGGTCATTGAGTCCAGTCCCCTGCCTACACTAGCAGGACCCTGACAGTCCCCTGACAGAGTTTTTTTTGCCCCAGATCCCTAAATGGCTCTCTAAAGGATTAAACTCACAACCCAGGGTTTAACAAGCCAATGCTCAAACCACTGAGCTATCCCCCTCCCTAAATTATAGTGTTTTAGAGTTCAGACTTGTTACTGGGTTGGTGAAATCTAATTATGGAGCATCAGACAGTTGGGGATCTCTACACTGCTTCTTGACAGGCTCCCAGAGGTTGCGCTCACAGTTGTGAGCCATTCCAGAGAGCTTACCCATGTGAATAGGTGTTCACTAGATTGGGGTATTCGATTGTGAGCTTCTTGGGATAGGGACCATTTCTTGATATGCCTTTGTACAGGCAAGTCACTAGCTCAGTGCCTAATGAGCCATTTATACACATTTTACTGTGCTATTCACATCTGTGGTGCTATATACAAACATCAAGTACATTATAACAAATATTTGATTCCCATGCAACATGGATACAATTGTGAATATAAGTTAGGCGCATAAATACCTGCAGACTTCTGCCCTCTCTTTTAAAAAATTGGGTCCTAAAGATTCCAGATTCTTTCTATAAAGAGAGGTTCGCCTGGATGTCCTGGACCAAAATATTCTTGCCCCTCACTTTTTTTGCAGTGTTTTGTTCACCAGTTGTCTTCCCTGCTCTGTCCTGGAGGTGCCTGCTGTCCAATGGTGGTGCCTATATTTCAGTCGCAAAACCTCAGTTCTTACTCAAGCAAAACTTGAAATCAGGGGGAGTTTTGCCAGAATGAGTAGCTCAGGATTTAGCTTTGAATTATTTGGAGATCCTTTGGCCTGAAAAGTGCTATATAAAGAGCCTGTTTCAAAGTTCACTGGACTCAGTTTCTCCATTGACTTCAATGGACTTTAGATAAGGTCCTTAACCTCTAAATATTTTTGTTTAGATACGATCCGTGAAATGGAGTCTTTTAATGGATCAGATTATTAGGACAAATTATTTACGCACTGCCCTGGTGGTTCACTAATATTTCTTTTAAACAAATAGCTGTTAAAGAGGTGAATCTTTCACAAGAAGTGTTATTGTATTAATCTCTATGATATGGGGAAAATAATTTGTTGACAGGTTTTAAATGGATAGTCATAAGTTTGCTACAACGAAAATGTCAGTGGAAGGGAAACAGGTAATGACATTTTCCTAACATAAATCAGTTAACATCTGTAATTTTCCTCTGTTCACCAATGGTATTATTTATTTCAGAGGTAAAAAAAAAAGGATGTTTTACTTAATTTTTGTATCTTACTAGGTACCCGTAGCTTAACTTAATGATTTGTATAAGTGATAGTAATTGCTGGAACTACAGTTGAGTATTATTAGGTATAAAATGAACATGGTTCTATGTCCAACACAACTAACAAGGAACAGAAATGCAGTTGTATCCAAGAGAAAATAATTACAGCAATAATCAGTGTAATTCATGATAATGGCTGAATTGAATTTCACACCATAGCTCCAAGCACTTACATTTAATGAATGTAGTTTCTGCTTGTTTACTAAAAAGGTTTTTAGCAGAAAATCGATAATGTAACTTCAGTGTTTCTAATTGCAAATGCAATTATTTTTTTTAAGTAGTGGTTCAATAAGGATTTTGTAGAGAAAATTAAGGTATATAAGTGCAGCAAATGTTGTTGCTTTAATTAGGCTACCTGTACATTAGTGAAACAGTTCCTTAATATTTATTTATTACTACATATTGATTAAAATTGATTTGTGTTCAATTTTAAGACTAGCTAATGTAATGAACATTGAAACTTTTCAGTACGCACCAGCTATGATTAAACATATCACTCTATAATCAGACTGTCGTCACAGAGAGCTGTTTTCATATTAAAAGCATTATGATAAGAGCAAGGAAATTTGGGCTGGTATATAATGATGATTTCTACATGCTGAATTGAAAGTAGTTGCTGCTGCCTCTCCTGGAATACTATAATAAGTAAAATAATATGCAAATGGGCTTGTAATTATAATTGTTTAATTGACTCTGGCTTATTCTTATGTTTATGCCTTTTTCTGCCCTGAAATGCTTTTGCTGTTGGGTGGAACTGGTAATTTTTGAAACATGAACAAAATCAAGGGATTAATTCCAGAGTAAATCAAGGTTCTTAGTCACAATCTCAAAGCCCAGCCCAGTCCTGTTGCTCTTACTGAACAGCCTCATCGAAGTAAATAGGACTTGGACTGAACTCAATAATGGCTGTGAGCGTGGACACTGAAAAGAACTTAATGCAGCGGTTCTCAAACTGTGGGTCGGGATGCCAAAGTGGGTCACGGCCCCTTTTTAATGGGGTCCACCAGGGCTGGCATTAGACTTGCTGGAGCCCAGCGATGAAGCCCAAGCCGAACTCCCACTGCAAAGCCCCGAAGCTGAAGCCAAAGCCTGAGGGCTTCAGCCCTAGGTGGCAGGGCTCAGGTTACAGGCGTCCAACTGCAGCTAAAGCCCTTGGACTTTGTCTCTGGCCCTCCTGCCTGGGGCTGGGGGATTCAGGTGGGCTCAGGCTTTGGTCCTCTTTCCTGGGGTTGTGTAGTAATTTTTGTTGTCAGATGGGGTCTGCCTTAGTGACTCCTTAAGCATGGCAAAATCTATCTGAAGATTTCTGAAAACACACCCAGTGCTGGGGTGGACTTGTGAGAGAAACCCCTTAGATATCTTTTTTTGGCCAGAATTTGGAAAGCTCTCCTCAAAGTTAGGCTTCAGACCGTTAGTGTCCATTGCTTCATACAGATGCTTTAGATACCAGTGATGGGCCCAGTATTAAGATAGGGTCATAATTCAATTATCCATTTCTTTGGTTCATGATCTGCAATGGGTTCCTTTGGAATGGAACAGTAGATTGAAATGGGTCTGATGAGTACAGTGTTGTACCTGGACAGGTAATCTCCTGGTAATTGCCTGCACTGTTGTGGACCAGTACCTAGACAGGAATGGGCTTAATCCTAGTCCAGATGAGGCCAATAGCAAAAACTCCCAGTGACTTCAGTGGTGCAGGGTAGGGGCCAATTTGCACATCTTAAAACTGGGAGAATGAATGAGGTAGGAAAGAAGGGAAAGAACAGAGCCAACAAAAGACTGGTGCTTTCTGTCCTGTAGCTCTGCTAAATGTAAATAAAAACGGTCTACAAACTGGGGGGTGGGGGTGGTAGGGGTGGGGGAGGCTTCCCTGCCATCAGAAACATGGTCACATGGCCAGACCTGTGAGCCTGAAGGCAGAACTGGACCCTTTATGGAGTTCACTCTCTCATATGACTATTTGATCTATCTGTCTTGTGTGCAGGAGACACTGATTTGCATATTCAAAAACTGATGCCAAAAATAAGCTCTCTTTCTCTTAGAATAGTCTGTGGACAAAACATATTGGCAAGTAGGAAAATCATTAACTCATAGTCTTACCGAATGAACCTGATCTACCCGCTAAGAACAACATTACTACTTGACCAACATATGTATAGAACATGGGTGTTCATAAACAGCAATTATGTAATAATCAGCTCTAAAGAAAATGGGGTGGCAAATTAAGTTTATTTCACTGGGAAAACATTAAAATGTGCAAAAGGTTTTTAATAAATAAAAACAAATAGTTCAGGGTTTGCGCTGTGATTATTTTCTATGGTTACCTGCCCCGGCTGCTAGAACTAGTGTTGCATTTTCTGCCAGGTTCTGTAAGGCATTTTACTCTACAAAAACAACTAGCTCCTTTCCAGGCAATGATTACTTGTAATTATGCTTTCCCCTGCTATTATTCTAATAGACTGTCATGCTGCACAGAGGAGGCGTTTGGAATATAAGACTGCTTTTATGGATGGACTGCTGGAACACTTAATATAGCTCTATTTTTGAATTATCAGGTTCTATCCTTTTGAAGTCTGTGTTAGTGGAACTCCTATTTATGAGATGTGCTGTGCTTAAAGGTTTGCTATTGATGAAGAGGTCCAACAGAGGCCTTTATCGTAAGTACTATAGCATTCTCCCTGAGAAATAAATAGCCTTGCTAAAAGGTATGTTGTGTACCAAGGTTGCAAATTACCAGGCAAGTACCTTATAACTGTATACTTCAAAAATACCTTTATGTTTTCTGTTCGTTCTCTTTTTTCCACAGAATGAACAACATTTTTAAAAACATATAAAGAAAGAAACCAATTTGCCATCAGCTTTAATTGGACAACATGTATTCAAACAAACGTACTCTTTAATATATATTTTAGCATAAGAAGTTGTTTACAGAAATATCCCTTGTAACATTAAGTACTACTAGATTCAAGTCATTGGTACAAGTTTTCAGTGCTCTCATTCAGAAAATGATTTGGATCGGTGGTTTACTTGTCAAATTCCTTCACTGGGGGTGGGTGGAGAGCTGGGAACCCAAGTTTAATAGTGAATTTCACTATATTTAGCAAACAACAATGAAAGCAACATACAGACATTTAAAAGAGAGGGAAGTACATTTGCTGGTTACAAAGTCATTGAATATTTAGGGGTAGGGCCTAGCTAGGTGGAATTTCTATGGTTTATCTTTCCCTCTACATATAAATTACACAGTGCCCAATCTTGCCAGGTGCTGAGTGCACATCTCTCCCCTTTAAGTCAATGATTGAGTCCTGAGTTTGATTATTTTATTTACCATTTATCTATACCAAAGCAATGTGGATCTAAACAGAAGTACATTCTTTTAAACCTCAACTTTATTCATGTTGATGTTTCCACCTGCTACTGAGCTGTAGCCTTCCTCAGGGTCAATAAGCAAATCTGTAGAAATCTACATGAATAGCATGCATTTGAAACTAAACACAGCTAAAAGAGTAATGGATATCAGTTTGGTGTTACACAAGTTAACACTTACTAGATGGACCATACATACTGCTAATGGAACCATTCAGACAGTGTTACCAGGTCTTGGCTTTGTATCCTTTCAAAAAGCAGTACACCACACCCAACCCCGAACCCAGTATACCACACCCAAACTGGAGCCAAATCCCGAAAAGTGCCAGACCACTTATTTTGGTGCCCACGTCGGA
The DNA here is from genome assembly GCA_032164245.1 of Sternotherus odoratus. Lineage (NCBI taxonomy): Eukaryota > Metazoa > Chordata > Testudines > Kinosternidae > Sternotherus > Sternotherus odoratus. The sequence continues at coordinate 91,110,713 of JAVMKO010000005.1, read as the reverse complement.
ATTTAGCAGCCTAGCTGAAAACTCCATTTGTAAATCTACACTCTTGTGCACAGAACGAGAACCAGAGTGTCTTGAACTCCAGTTGAAGCCAGTGAGAGTTGAGGGCACTCCAGACCTTGCAGGAGGGACATTGCTTCTTGCAAGATGGGGACTCAGCACCCAGGAATAGTTCTAGAGAAACTCTAATACATTGGCAACAAAAACAAGATACTGTATGTAAAATAGGCATTAGCAGATATTGTCATATGAGAGGGATTTACATTTAATTCAACAAATAAGGAAAGTCATTGTTTTAAAGTGCTTATCTGATGTTTTTCATTTGGAACCTTAATGCATCAGAACTTTGACTTTGTACTCCCTGTCTATTTCATCTTTACTCATATATTTTACTATTATTGATAGCTTTCCCCTTAAGCCTGTCTATTTGCTAGTAGATTTGACAGATGACAGCTACTCTTTGGAATGTTAGATGGCATTTGTACGGCTATGATGCCAGGAGCGTTCTAAGCGCTGGTGTTGCATATTTATTGATCTCCATATTCCCAATAATCTGATGCGTGTCACATTTGACAACATTATGTGGAGAGGTCAGCTAGATGGGGCTAATGAAACTGTTTCAAAGATGGATGTTGTTTTCCACAACATTAACCTTGCAAATGGCTGTCACTAGTGCATTTCACTATGGGGCTTGGTGTTTGAGAACCTCCTTTTTTTTTATTGTTGATGTTAACATTAAACAAAACCTGAAGCCATTAAATCTCAGTATTTATATACAGCAGAAAACATGGACGACATGGCATCATTCCAAATGAAAATCTTATTAACAGCATATGGTGCTTGTGGCAAAGTCCTGAACAATCTGAAAATTGGTTTGGCTGTCTAAAATGTTTGACAGATTAGCTAAAGATGATGTAAAAGGACTGAACAGAGAACAGCTGAATTCTGGAGGATTAAACTGGCAAATAGAAAACCTGGATATAATCAGAAAATACATTGCACTTTCATATTTTACAGCAAAAGCTATTCTCATCCAGTGCTTATTATATTTAGGGAAATATACTATTTAGACAAGCCCTTTATTATAATGTGCCCAAAAAGGACTGGATTTCCAAAGGGGCTCCTTGAAGTTCTTTCCCTTTAAATATATTTTATGGTGATTTAAATTTTTAATTACAGGCTTTCTGCCATCATACCACTGGCACTTCAAAATGGGAGTCTTTAGAGCAATAAAAGGAATCCTCGGAGGCCCTTTTGCCACATTACAGTGTTTTCGCACACTCGTAGTAACTCTTTCTCAATGCCACACTGCATTTTTTGTAATGTAAATTTTGCACAGACTTACAAAACACAATTCCAAATATGATTTTGATAGGCAAGCAATTTAGAAAATGCTCATGTTGGCCATCTGAGCTGTAGAGTGCCCCATATTTTTACAGAGTCTGTTGGGACTTCAGTGTTTTTCAAGCTAACAGGAGAAGAGGAAAAAAGGCCTGATCTTGAAAACCACAATTACATTTCAACATTTGAAGGTTATGTCCACAATGGAACATTCACAAAGGGCTAGATTCTGATGCTCTTGCTCACACTAAGAATGAGGAGCAAGGCCTCTACAGAATGTGAGGGATCAGAATATGGTGCACAATGCCTTCAAAACCGATGTGAGCAGGGATTGCTGCAATGCCTCTGCGGAATCATAGGTTTTCAGAATGCTCTTTAATGATTGTGTCTGTGCATTTTGTTCCTCATGTTAGCAGCCCATTCTATAGCACCTTGCTAATGAGAGATCAACAGCAGTGAATTCCTTAAATGTTAGGAAAAGTTTAGTAGTTTTGACTTACAGTGATACAGTAAAACCATAGCCCACGAAAGCTTATGCTGAAATAAATTGGTTAGTCTCTAAGGTGCCACACATATTCCTCGTTTTCTTTATAGATACAGACTAACACGGCTGCTAATCTTAAACAAATAAAATCATAAGACTTGATCAGGGGTTTTTCTGGGTGTGTGCTCTGTGGTAAAAGCATCACATTAAAACACTGTGGAAAAAATATAACATTTCCTTCAGTTTTAGTGATTATCCATCAGGCATCAGCAAAAGCAAATATCCAGTTTTTGACAAAACATTTAAAAAAGATTTGAAAATAAGGGAAATAATTTTTCCCATAGCTATGCAATTCAAAGATTATCTATCTATCTATCTATCTATCTATCTAATTAGGATATAGGCCCAAATTAGGCCTGAATGAGCAATGGTTTTAAATTGAGTTTTGATTATGAGTTAATATGAGTGATAAATCCACAGCAAGTGATGAAAAAGAATGAAATAATGAGAATTAAAGTTGTTTGTGTTAAACTTGTAGGGACTCCGAACATACCAGGGTTGTCTTATTTGAAGTGTGGGATAAACACTTCAAAATAAATAAAAGAAATTAAAAAAACATGTTTAATTGTACACCAGATGCAGTCAATAATTGGTTAGAAATATTTAGTCCAGTAGTGGGGGAAAAATATGGCAAAGTGCGATAAGAGGCAAAGCCTTGAAGAGAGTACAGTGCAGCCCTAGACTGCTTCTGGTGACTTCTGGTGACTGCTTCTGGTGACTAAGGTGCAATAACAGCAATGACATCACTTGTTTCTTATACTGTGTAAAAAGCAAGGTTGTATAGGAGTTTCTTTGTTGGAGTTTTTCCTTTCTCCTTTGGAGCCATGCCATGATGGGAAGTTGTCTTCCAGGCCCCATTCGGTGAGTATTCAGCTCATGCTTATAAGTATACTAGCATAAGTGCCCGGCGTTGCTTGGGTCAGTCGGAGGTGGGGAGGGGGCAGACAGTTGACACCCCCTGACCAACCCCAACACCCACCCCTCACCCACCCTGACACCTTCCCACCCCCCCTGACCAACCCCAACGCCCCCCGGCTTACTTACCCCCGACCAAACCCGACAACCCCACCTGACCCCCCCCAGCAAACCCAACACCCCCACCTTACCCCCCGACCGAACCCGACACCCCCACCTCACCCCCCGACCGAACAGTGTATTTAATAATCTGTGTGCTACACAGTGCACCGTGAGCCGGGGGGGGGGGTGTCGGGTTTGGTCTGGGGTGGGTGGGAAGGTATCGGGGTGGGTGAGGGGTGAGGTGTGGGTGTTGGGGTTGGTCAGGGGGTGTTGCGGTTGGTGGGGGGGTGAGATGGGGGTGTCGGGTTCGGTCGGGGGGTAAGTGAGCCAGGGGGTGTTGGGTTTGGTCTGGGGTGGTGGGAAGGTGTCGGGGTGGGTGAGGGGTGAGGTGTGGGTGTTGCGGTTGGTCAGGGGGTGTTGCGGTTGGTGGGGGGTTGAGGTCGGGGTGTCAGGTTTGCCTGGGGGGATGAGGTAGGGGTGTCGGGTTCGGTCGGGGGTAAGTGAGCCGGGAGGGTGTCGGGTTTGGTCTGGGGGGGGTGGGAAGGTGTTGGGGTGGGTGAGGGGTGAGGTGTGGGTGTTGGGGTTGGTCAGAGGGTGTTGCGGTTGGTGGGGGTGAGGTGGGGGTGTCGGGTTTGCTTGGGGGGGTGAGGTGGGAGTGTCGGGTTCGGTCGGGGGGGTAAGTGAGCCGGGGGGTGTCAGGTTTGGTCTGGGGATGTTGCGATTGGTGGGGGGGGGGTGAGGTGGGGGTGTCAGGTTTGGTCGGGGGGTAAGTGAGCCAGGGGGTGTCGGGTTTGGTCTGGGGGGGTGGGAAGGTATCGGGGTGGGTGAGGTGGCAGTGACGGGTTTGCTTGGGGGGGTGGGAAGGTGTCGGGGTGGGTGAGGGGTGAGGTGTGGGTGTTGGGGTTGGTCAGGGGGTGTTGCGGTTGGTGGGGGGGTGAGGTGGTGGTGTTGGGTTTGGTCGGGGGGGTAAGTGAGCCGGAGGGGGGTTGGGTTTGGTCTGGGCACCCACCCCAACACCTTCCCCCCCCAGACCAAACCCGACCCCCCCCCCCGGCTCGCCCCCCCCCCCCGGGTTTGGTCTGGGCACCCACCCCAACACCTTCCTCCCCCCACCCAAACCTCACCCTTCACCCCCCCCGACACCTTCCCAGCCCCCCAGACCAACCCCGACACCCCCCGGCTCACTTACCCCCCGACCAAACCCGACACCCCCACCTCACCCCCCCAAGCAAACCCAACACCCCCACCTCACCCCCTGACCGAACCCGACACCCCCACCTCACTTACTGTCCCACCAAACCCAACTCAGATCCTTCGCGGGCGGGGAGGGGGCCCAGAGCCGAGGGATTCCGGGAACCTTCGCAGGTGGAGGGGGGGGGGGGGACACAGAGCTGATGGAGTCCGGGGTTGAGGTGGGAGGGGCAGAGAACTGAGGGATCTCCGGAGTTCCCTTGGGAGGGGGGAGGGGCAGAGAACTGAGGGATCTCCGGGGTTCCGTTGGGAGGGGGGAGGGGCAGAGAACTGAGGGATCTCCGGGGTTCCATTGGGAGGGGGGAGGGGCAGAGAACTGAGGGATCTCCGGGGTTCCGTTGGGAGGGGGGAGGGGCAGAGAACTGAGGGATCTCCGGGGTTCCGTTGGAGGAGGGAGGGGTGAGCTGAGCGAGTGATGTGTCTGTTGGAGAGGGGTATTATGACATCATCACCACCTAACCGCCCAGCCGATGTGATTGGCCCTGAAAGACTTTCACCCCTGGGGGGCGTCAGAGGTGAGATCCGAAAATTTTTCGACCCTTACCAGCATCTAGACCCCAAGACCCCTCACTGTACCAAATTTCAAGTCTCTGGCTCAAACGGTGCGGGAGGAGTTCGCAGTCATACGTACATACATATATACACACATACATACACCACTTGACTTTTATATATATAGATTGTTGCTAGGGAATGGAATATAGGTGTGTAATGCTTATATTTGTATTTCGGCTGTAACCAATGCCAAATTACCTTTGAACTAATAAGGAATGCTTGTATGGACATTGAGTCATGCTAAGCCTTAATAAACTTCTTAGGGAAATTAATTCCAACAACATGCAACCATCCATCCACATATAATTAATCAAGCAGGAGCTGCTGTTCTTGCCAGAGCTGATGCTGTTTAAACATGATTGACATTGTTTCTTTCCAGGAGAAGGACTTGCTAAAGGGACAAGTGTTTTCACCTGGGAAAAATCAGTATGGAATTTAGGGCCCGATCCAAACCTCATTAAAGGCAACAGGATTCTTTCCTTTGATGTCTATGAATTTTGGATCTGGCCCCAGGTAAGCAACCTAAAACAAAAGGATAAAACATCAGCTGAACAAGAAAAGGTCCATACTGCCAGCAGGCAAAAGATACAGATCTGTTAAAGGAAATCTCTTTAAACTTGTCAAGTGAATAGGCAAGTTAAGGCTACCTAGGGTGGGCTTAATTTAGTCACTAGCAAATTACATGAGTAACTGTTACTATAGCAACTGCCAGATAATATGGTGCTTATGCTACCTTTGAGATATGGAACATTTTCTTAAAGACTTATCAGAAGACAATGCAAGTTCCATTCTGGTTTAATGTTTATTTTATGGTGTATCAGAAATTCATTATGTTATAGAATCAATTATGCTAAAAGATAGTTAAGGTTGCAAAACGATGTGTTCTGAAATCAGGAAATGGAGACTTTTAATGTATGTGATATTAACTCCATCATCATTTTCATTTGCATTATTGTTCAGTGGTTTATTACCTAGTCATAGTTCTCAAGTTTATTACCTAGTTATGTTTCTCAACTAATACAATAGGGTCCCAGGCAAGTATTTTAAAGAATGGAAAGTCTAATTGACATTTGTGATCTCTTTTAGCAATGGGTGTGGCTGTCTGTAGAGGGAACACATACTTGTTCATATATCTTTAAAAACCTTATATATATATATGTGAGATGTCCTATCTAAATCAATTAAGTAATTTTACACATATGCTTAGGTGTGAGCTTGATCAAGTGAGCAAGTCAAGCCTCAATTCCCTGATTTATATATATATTTATGCCTCACACATTTTGCAGGTATTCACAAATCATGAATCGGGCCCCCATCCCGAGATAATGGGATTGGCTTTTAAACCATGAGATTTTAAAAAGATAGTAAAAGTTGGGTTCTTTTTATTTGCCTTTGGGGTTTTAAGCCTTTAGGGTGCACTTGGGTCATATTGTCAAGGTTTTCTCCACAACTGTGAAAGCAAGAAAAAAAAGACAGCTGAGATTCTCACACAATGTAAAGATTCCAAGAGCCGAGGCTTTACGAAAATCCTTACATGTCATGAGACTCACAATAAAATACTGAGCATTGACAACACTGTTTTTGATATTGCTGTCTTTCCTTCGATTAGCATAGTTATAATACAATTCACTTCCAAGCGACTATCACATGAGTAAAGCAGGTAGGTTTGCCCATTTTGTAAATATATGTCTGATAATGGAAGACAAAGCTTCTTTCTCCAGATTTCTGCTTGTTGGTTTTTTTCCATCTTATATTATAATTTTTAACCCCGCCCCCATCAGGTTACATTTCTATGGAGGGCTGAAAACACTTAAGCACCTAGGTAACTTTACTCATGTGAGATGTCCTATCTAAATCAATTAAGTAATTTTACACATATGCTTAGGTGTGAGCTTGATCAAGTGAGCAAGTCAAGTCTCAATTCCCTGATTTAGTCTTGTCATAATTAATGAGAACAAAAAATTTGGCTGGGCTATTACAGCTTGGACTTCAGAGTTTAAAATGATCTCTAATTATTAGAGATGAGATTTAGGTGGAGGGCAGATTATCCCACCTCTGTGTACCCTGGAGGCCGTACACCTTCCCCTGAAGCATCAGGTTCTGGCCACTGTCAGAGATGATATTGGACTAGATCGGGGTGGGCAAACTATGGCCTGTGGGCCACATCCAGCCCATGGGCCTGTCCTGACCGCCCCCCCCCCAAGCTTTCGGCTAGGGAGGCTACCTCGGCCCCTCCCCTGCTGTTCTTCCATCCCCACAGCCTCAGCGTGCCACACGAGCAGCACTCTGGCTTGTCGCTCCTGGGCAGCACTGCTGTGGTGTGTCTGGCTCCGGTGGGGCTGTGTGCTCCACGCTCCTGCGGGGCAGTGTGTTTGTGTCTGGCTCCAGCTGCACGGTTGCCAGATGCGCTGCTCTGAGCAGCATGTGGTAAGGAGGCCGGGGGCTTGGATAAGGGGAAGAGGGTCCCAGGAGGTGGTCAGCAGGGGACAGGGAGAAAGGGGGTGGTTGGATGGGACAGAGGTTCTGGGGGGGCAGTCAGGGGATAGGAAACTCCGCTTCCGCCTCTCACTAGACATGATAAATCAATCCCTGATAGATCAATCACTATCTACTGCTCTGGCAGATAGTGTAGGTGTGGCCTTAGATAGTACCATGCAGTTCTTGAGTGCTTTATATGGGCTCAGTTCTGCAAGGTGTTGAACAATCAGGGGTGGAGGGTTCAGCACTTTGCAGAATTGAGGCATAGAAGAGGTTCCCTAATAATTAAATTCACTCAAGTGCAAAGTCCAGAACAAGGCCTGTACAACCATTCCAGTTCCACATAGGTGCTGTTTTGATGGCATAAGTGATATTAAGGTATTATGATCGGTCTTCTGCTGCGCGGGAGTGAATTTCACTCAAAATACTTTACAAATATTAAGTCTTCTGAGGTAAGTACTATTATCCCCAAAGGTTCTATTACCATTACAGTTGTTCTAAGACACTGTTATCCCTTCTTTCACCAAGAAGTACACAGTTACCTAAAAAGGTTAAGAGATTTACCCAGGATTACACACTGAGCCAATGAAAGAGCCAAGAAAGGGAAGTTGTAGTCCTGGTTCCAAGTCCCTCTGGTTTAACAAGTAATCAACGATTTCTTCTTTGGAACAACACTGTGTACCAAAATGCTCACGTACCAGGGAAGCAGACCAGGAGTCCTTAAAAACTATTTAAAAATGCAAAGTTCACCACAAATGTGTACAGTAAGTAAAAGGTAGAATTCTAGCATTGGGCTTGAGATGACTCCCATTAATGTCAATGACACCTAGTACAGTAAGTATAATGCATTTTAGACAGCAGAAGTTCTAGGGATAATAGTTGCAAAAATAGAATGACTTATAAAATCCTGTAACTTCTAAGGACATATATTAGATATTTTCTTACATAATGTTATCTAGCTGGCTCCTGGTTGGCACAAGAATTGGGGGAACGGAGAAGTACCATTAGTCCTCTCCTTCAAGTCCTGCATCAGCGCTCAACCTGACTTGAAGATTGAAGACTCTGGCCCTATTTAAGTCAATGAGAGTTTTGTTATTGACTTCAGTGGGGAAAGGATTTCATCCTGTATGTTTGATTATGGAGCATGTAAATATCAGAAACAAAACAAGCATTACAGCAGTTAAACTTTTGTTTAAAGAGATATTATTCAGGAACATAGTCATCAGATATTTCTGTTTAAGAGGGTGTTACCATCATTACAACATATGGTGCATTTGCTTTTCCCGTAAATGCTTCTGCCTAAGAAAGCTTGCAAGAGCAGTAGATAAACGTAGGCTGCCAGGTGCAATTCATGGTTACAGGAGAAGGTAGCAGGCGAGCCATTATAATCTAAGCCATTATTATACAATACTCCCTTTTAAATCTTTCCAGTTTGCTGCATCACTAGAAGTCAGCAACCTCCAAATTTATCCCAGGCCTGTTTATGAAATAGACTTGAAATCCATCCTCTCCTTCCAAGCTGATTATATTCCCATCTGATCCTTTTAATCTGATAACACACTCCCATGAAGTAGTTTAAAAAAGTATATTTGGCCAAATTTTGCACTTGGAGATGCCCAGGCAGCTCCCAGAGAGTTCAACAAGAATTACTTGACCTTGTGTGTGTAGGCAGAGATGCTGTGTATTTATTCTATGAATTTGTGTAACTGAATGCTCTCTAATAGACATGTCACTAGAAAAATTACTCACCTGATTTGGCTACTTTAGCCTTGACAATCCATTGCGTTTATGTCTACTCTGTTGTAACTCGTACCATGTAAATTTAGCAACCTAACTTTAAAATCAAAACCAGTGTTTGCTTTAGGAACTTCTCTTAAGTGTGTTTTATTAGCAGTATAATCACCATCATTATCATCATCATGATGTAATATTATATGATGAAAACAAGGATCTGAAATGGAGCGACGCAATGAGAAAGTGCCCATTGCTATAGCTTTTGGAAGATGCATTATACTCCTTGTATTTTAGTCCCCCCACATAAGTCACTGTGTCACAGGAGCGCAGGGGCTACCTATTAGACAGGCCTTTGCACAGGGTGTGCGTGAATATTAAGAAGGCTCCTTGCATGCTGCTCCCTTACATGCAGCTGAGTAAGGGCTTGTTAGAATTCAGTCCAATATGATGAACATTAGCTAATGCAAGAAATTGGAGTGTTTTGTTCCTCTAGCAGCTATAGAGCTTAGGATGGTGAAGCCTTTAGGAACCCAATGTAACCGATGTTAATTGCATTGCCTGGGGCTCAGCCCGAAACGGCAACATTGATGTGAGTCCTGTTGCAGTCAGTGGGACAACTCACATGCTTAAAGTTAAGTGTTTGCTTGATAGGGGCCAGAGAGCTCAGTGACTGGCAGGATCGAGCCCTTCTGGCACAATTGGAAAGCACTCTCCTAGCCCGGCGATGGGCACAGGATAAGAATCTGAATAGAACTGCAAAGAATTCTTATATGAAAAAGGGGCTCCTTAAGACAAATGTTAAAAGTTCATGCATTTTTTATACTGACGGCTATTTATAGTCAGCAATTGCATCAAACAGGCTCTTAAATGCAGGTTAAAGGCCTTCATGAAAAATAGAACGCCTCAAAAAGGCAACCTAAATTTTTGCCATTTTAAACTTTGCATGGCTTGTACATTACAACAGCCGACCAGGTTAATGAGCTGTGAGTTTAAATAGCAGTTGAAGAAGACGGTTATAAATATAGAACAGTTTGCTTTTTTGCCTGTTGCTTTCCTGGGCTTCTGAAGGCCTTCAGCTGATGGAGAGCTTTTAATTTCACATTTTGGCCCCCACTGCAGGTGATAAACAAAGGTTTCCCATTGCTATGACTCGGGTCAGTTCTATAGCCTCAGCGTCAATCCCACTGCCTGTAATTACACACAAAAGGTTACTGAGATCCGCAGCTAATTTGCAGCCTCTGTTTAGCAGAATTTAATAGCAGGTATTACTGGTGCAGCAGTAATTAAGGACCTTTGTCAATAAGACGGAATAGATGGCCACACTTTGTTGTAATCAGTGGACTCTTGAGAACCCACAGGAGTGAAAAGCAGTGAGAGGAGCAATCCATTTTGTGAATAACATGGCTCTCCTTTCACCCTCCCCCCGCAACGAAACCAGCAATGGAATAATAATTCCCCAGGCAATGAAAGTACAGGAATAAAAGTACTTACCCTCCAGCCTGTGATTTTTTTTTTTTTACTTTTTATTTACTCTACTGTGCTTTTATTTGCTTTGGGCTGCGTTTGATGAAGTATTGTTTAAACAGCACAGAGCAAAATGGATATAGGGAGATGGAGAATAGAAAGAGGAGGAATTTTAACCAGGTGGATATGCATTTGCCTTTAAGGTGGATGGCGTTCGGTTTATCAATTATTTTCTTTGGATTTAAAAAAGAGAAAGAAATGACAAAAACAAGTGGCTTGGTGAAGAGGTGGAGAGAGTCATTTAGAGCTGTCTCTGCACAGAGTCATTCAGCTGTAAATGGGTCGCAAACAACAAGCGAGAAGTGAACTTGGTGTAGCATTGTAAACCTGTCCTCCCCCAGCACCCCCATCACTAATGTACCCATTGAATGGCCTGGCACGAGAAAGAGAGAGAGGGAGACACAGGGTGAGGGGATAGGGGGAGAGAGAGAGGCTGGTATGACACAATTCAAAGAGTGCTTTAAGGTGTACACTCCTTTCAGTAATTGGTGAAGAAGCTGCATTTCACTCACTGATTTCCTGCCTTTTTACAGGTTTTAACAAGCATGATGCTTTTAATAGAGGCTTGAGTACTGGCTCTTTATGAAGGCTCTCTTTTTTTAAAGCAGCTTTAACTATACCCTTTCTGTCAGTAATGCCTGGAAAACTTCTACCTTTAATCATTCCTGGATCAGGCAGCAAACAAGCAGCCCCCTTTCCTTTTTTCAATTACATGCTGGATATTCACCACACATCAAAAAAAAAAACAACAAAAAAAAAAAACACATCTTGAGTCTATAGCATATTAAATGCAGCTCCACCAGGATCCAGCTCCAGCTAACAAAAGCCAGAAAGGTAAAGTTAAAGCTGCAGCTCTCTTTTTATCTGCTCCATTGTGACCAGGCATTGTCGTCTGTTTTAAACAGTCAATGGTTTTCCGTATCTTAGGGGTTCTAATACCTAGACACAACCAGTGGACCCTGTATCTTCCGGTTTTTAGCAGTCCTGCAGCCTACTTTTCGGAACATATTGACATAGGGGTTAGGTGTGGGGGTTGTTTGCCTTTATTTTTAATTTGAAAAGGGAGCGTAGCGGTGGGGGAAGCTGCGCCTCTGGGTGAATGCGCTCTCCCTGGAGACCTCGGTTCACATCGTGATTAGGTCACTCACAAATGAAAATGGGCTTGATGGTCCCTAATAGACATTTGTCCGCAGCACAATGCTGTACAATCAGCGGTATCTGCTCAAGAGAAGCCCGGGAATGGCACAGCACAGGTGCTGGAGGTCAGAATGGATAGGAATGGGAAGAGCTGTATGGGAAAGGTAGCACAGTGCCTGCCTACACTATCCTTGACTGTAGCATGTGCTATTTATTAGAGATTTCAGAATGAAACCTGAAGCCCAGTGAGCATTGTCCAAAGGGACACGTCAGACTCTGGCTACTCTTAGGGTTTTCTATAGCACCCATCACCATATAGTTGCTTCTCAGGCAAATCTGATCTGCCCAGCAAGATCCATCTGAATTTAATGGGGAGTTTTGCTCTTCTCCCTTTCTTGGCTGTAGATGGTTCTGCTTGAGGTATATATATCTATATCTATATCTATATCTATATCTATATCTATATATATATATAATTATAGTTATCATTCTAGTTATAATGGAAAACCTTTATGAAAGATGAAGCAGTAAGGTTGGATTGATCAAAATACCTCTGGAAGTTCATTCCACACCCAAATCCTTGTGACTGAGAACAGTTTGTCTCTGGCTGTCATGTGCTTTGTCATGGAGACTCTAAAGCAGGGGTAAGCAACCTATGGCACACATACCAAAGGCGGCACGCAAGCTGATTTATAGTGGCACTCACGCTGCCCGGGTCCTGGCCACCAGTTTGGGAGGCTCTGCATTTTAATTTAATTTTACATTAAGCTTCTTAAAAATTTTAAAAACCTTATTTACTTTATATTTAACAATAGTTTAGTTATATATTAACTAGACTTATAGAAAGAGACCTTCTAAAAACATTAAAATGTATTACTGGAATGTGAAACCTTAAATTACAGTGAATAAATGAAAACTTGGCACACCACTTCTCAAAGGTTGCCGACCCCTGCTCTAAGGGAATGAATTTGTCCTGTTCATTCACAGGTGAGATGCAGTCACTGATATAACTGAATATTGGCTTGTTAATTGCTTTGAAGATCAAGACTGAGGTTCTGAATTGGCAATACTAACAAATTGGGAGCGAGTGGAGGGGAAGGAGGCAGGCTGTCATAGGTTGCACAGTCTAGAGCTTCTGCATTGCTTCCATCTTCAGCTCCAGAGAAAGCAAAATGTTACAATCCAGTCTGAATGCATGTATCTTTGTGGCAGGACCTTACCTGGGAGGAAGGGGAAAATCTTCCTAGTAAGTGGAGGTGTAAGAAGGTTTATTTTGCTTCTAATGCTCTCTGGTCATCAAGACTTACTGATGGGTCTCTAAGAGGTCACCTTCTCACCTGCTAGATTATGCACTTCTGATGAACAAGAGGTTGATGTCTTCAAATGAATCAACAGCAGCAGGAGACCTAGAGAATCCTTTTGGATTTCACTGCTGTCATGACTGAATGGTGGGATGGACAGGCCACGTGCCCCACTGAAGATGTTCTGGGGCTGGAGTATGGGAACAGACATTCCTTGCCACTCCTAAGGAGTTACAGGCCAAACAGCTGTCCCTGGAGAGCCCTGTAAGTCCCACCCACCCACTCACTGAAGCTGTGAGAAGTAAAAAGGGGGCTGCAGACTTATAGGCCTTGTTCTGAAGATGACATCAAGTAAGTGGGATTGTGGGGCTGATTATAGGGCAACAGGGTTTATGGTTTCAAGTGTAAATCCAGTGGGGGGAAAAGACCAGATTGGGTTAATGATCGTTTTGAATATTGTTTAGCTAGTCACTAAAACCCACATTCAGAGGAAAACTAGGAGAGATTTTGTATTTGATTCTATGTTTGGGCCAGCCCCTCCGCTGAAAATTTGCATATACCAATTGAATCCAGCACAGGACTTGGTCCATTGCCCTAAACAGCTTCCAATTTAAACAGACAGGCCGGGCAAAGGATGGGAGAAAGTAAGAAATACTATCCCCAGTGTACAGAGGGGGAAACTGAGGTACAGGTTGTGAACCTCACACACTGAAGTCGAGGGGTCCACTTGTATGAGCAAGTGCTCACCAGTGAATTTAAAGGGCTCACAGTCTGGCCCAGAGAGACTGAATGTCTTGCTCATAATCGCACAGGAAGGCTGAGGTGGAGGTAAGAACTGACCCTGGATCTGCAGAGTCCACAATAGCCTTAACCTTAAGACTATTCTTCTTCTCTACAATGGAACAACAGACCAGGGAAGCACAAGCATGGGGAAGAAAATGGTATACAAGAGGAAGGGGATACTGTCTTTTGGCAGGTTCATTTGTTTGCAGTGCAATGATGTAGTCTAGATAGATATATATCAAGCAAACTGATCCTAAATAGAAACATACTGAAAATGAAGTTATAGTGGAAGAAATCACAGATACCAGAACTGAGAATAACGTGTAGCATTTCCCTACAATGATAGATGCTAATTTAGTCCAATAATTAAGAGATAATGTCAATAAAAAACAATGTTTTCACAGAATAATGGTCTCCTGCTGCTACCTAAACGCCCAAAGCTAATTTGGGACATTTATTTTCCAGGCAGGAGACACTTGATCTGAAAAGGGTTTTCGCTACTACTTTGAAATACAGTCCGACAGGTAGTTTATATTTATATAAGATATTATAGTCATGGACTCATGTCAGATACACTACTCTAATATTTCTAGCTCTACTTTTGTGCACACTAGCTCTCAATTAGGATGGTGACCTTGATAGTGGTAGAAAATGGCAAGGCATTAAGGATTAGTTATGGTGTTAAGATTTTGCAGCATACAAATCAATGTAGGAGAAAGCAGTGTATGTAGCCATCTATTATCCATATATGAAAGCTAAGTTATGTTTGCTATAAAGGACGTGCATATTCAGAAGGTTTAATATGCCCTAGTCATAAGGATGAAACAGTTTAAGTTAGGTCTGTTCAGGACCGTTCTTCCTACTAAGACTTTATAAGTATGAGCCAGAAGGTGAAAGTCAGACTTGATGGTCTAGAGGTTCACAGGTCAGTTATTTCCCTTAAAGGAAAACCTATCTAATGCAATAACAGCATTATAGGTCATACGCCTTAACCTTTCTTCAACATAATTTGGTCATTTGATATTGTGTACACTTACTTAAAATGCAAAGCATGACACATACAATTTCCACAGATATTTACCAAGTCTGTTTTTCTGTAAGGACTGAGGAAAGAATATTAAATATTTAGTGGGCTTCCTTGAGAATATGTATCTCAAAGTCAATTAGTTTGAGTGGTTTCTGAACATGATCTGATGTGGAGTCTGGGTATATTCTAAGTGCAGCTTTTTAAACTTTCACCAGATCTGAAATGAGTCGGTTAAACAGCATGCAGGGCAACTACATTTTCACAGGAATCTTAGTCCAATACCAATTTTCAATTCCCAGGGAGTAACTCTGCCTCAAGAACTGACCCTAATCAGAGAACAAGCAGAATGCAAGCTCTTCTGCTTCTCACACATCTCCCTCTCTCCAAAAATTGTCTCACCAAAACTCTGCATAACTGAAAACGAACAACAACACAGCATTGTTTGCAGAGTTGTAGCTATGTTGGTCCCAGGATATTAGGGAGACAAGGTGGGCAGGGTAATATCTTTTATTGGACCAATTTCAGTTAAAAGATATTACTTCACCCACCTTATCTCTCTAACAACACAGTATGAATCAAAACTTGCTCACACGCTAAGAAAAAGTACTTGTAAGACTGTATGTAACAGTGTTCTCTGGTGATGCCTGCTGTGACAGTGATACCAAAGTGTTGTGTTATATAAAGAGCTAAGTAAGGGATGATGAGTCATGCCATTTAGATGCTGGCTTCACTGATGACACTCATTCACAGAGTTCTTGTTTAAAAGCTGTTTGCCACTTACCCTGGTTCTTCATTATGGACCAGTTCCTGCAGTCCCTAGTCAGACTCCAGTTCAGCAAACCTTGCTCCTGCAAATAGTGCCTCACTTTCTTCTCCTCTCACCTACACTGCAGTTACTCCGCTGAAGTTACTTTTCATTTATACTAATAAAAGTGAGACGAGAATCAAACAAATAATCCCATTAGAATTACGGGAAGTATTTGCATGAATAAGGATTGCTCCTGTGAATCAAGAATAAATAAGTTTTTCCTCAGTCTTTACTTGAGTGTGAGTTTTTCCTGTGTAGGGATGGTGAGTTTTGGCCTCATGGGCACTTTTCAAGGATGAGACACAGCAAGTGAGTGGGTTTTTTCTTTTTTCTTTTTTTAATTCTGCACATGGCAATCAGAGAGAAATGTAAGACCTGGTGGCTGTGCGTAGCCACCTCACCTAAATAAAGAATATCTAGTTCTGAATTAGAGTGCCACAGTTTTAGATGTCATCCTTCCACCACGTTCACTCTGTATAATGGTGGCCTTTGGTGTACAGTAGACTCTCAGTTATCCAGGATCGGATTAACCAGGATGTGGATTAACCAGGATGTCAAAAAAAAAATATGCACAACTCGCAGGGCCGGCTCTGGCTTTGCTGCCGCCCCAAGCACACACACACACACAAAAACCCTACCAGGGCACAGAGCAGCCAGTGAACCGACATCCCCTGCCCCTGGCGCAGGATGGCTGGGGAATCAACCCCCACTCCCCATATTTCCTATGGTGATTATCCAGGATTTTATTAACCAAAATTATTTTTTCCCCTATCATCCTGGATAATCGAGCGTCTACTGTAATTTATAGGTCGTAGAACAGCTTTGTCACTTATTTCCAGTAGGGTAACAGCTTTCTTTGCTTGTATTGCATTTTATCTTATCACAGATTATTTTTTTACAGATATTTTTTTCTCCTATGTGAAAATACAAATATTTTGTAGGGACACATTTTTCTATCATATGGATCAATATATACTTTAGCTTCAGACAGAAGAGACACTTCATCCCCCGAGTAACTCCATTGAACCCGGTGGGGTTACTGCAGGGATGAATGTGGATCAAAATGCATTTTTACCTTCCTCTCTTACCCTGATTCTGCAAAACGGAGTCTTAATGGGAGTACAGAGCAAGGAAGAAGCTTAGAATATGCTCCTTATAGAAATGGTTGATTTCAGAGTCCAATTATTTTGTTATTCTTCATTAGAACTGGAGATCTTCAGAGCATGCTGGTGCAATTATATTATATCACAATGGAAAATCCAACCACTTCTCCACAGGCTACGGATGGCCCCTGGGCAGTAGTTAGGCTGTAGAAGGGATTGGTCCATCTAGGAGGTATGCATTCTCCTGCCTGGTGCAGCACTCCACTCTGCATGAAACCTCTACACAGCAGCACATGGGGTCAGCATGGACAAGCTGGGGAGTGTGGGAACTGAGGAACTGATCCTGAGCTGACTACACCCTATGTAAATGCTCTGTGTAGGTTTCTTAACCACATTGGTTCTAGAGGAGAAGATCCACAGCCACATTTCACCTGTGAGACCGATGCCAGCATCAAAAGGGTGTCCCCGGGTGAATATTAAATAAGCTCCCTGTTCTTCCAGTCCCACAATTTCCAGAACTCAGACTGGAAACTCTTGAAATATAATTAGACTCCAAGGGGGAATTTCCTGGAGGCTTTTTAATTTATAATGCAGCTTTTGGGTTAGCT
This sequence comes from Sternotherus odoratus, assembly GCA_032164245.1. Lineage (NCBI taxonomy): Eukaryota > Metazoa > Chordata > Testudines > Kinosternidae > Sternotherus > Sternotherus odoratus. The sequence goes on along the minus strand of JAVMKO010000005.1, from coordinate 91,093,505 downwards.
GCATAAACAAGATTGTTCAGATTGGAACTGCAGCTGCCAAACGAAAACCAATCCAGAAATTTACCAGGTAATTTAGAAGTTGTTGGGGAAGATTTAGAACCCAATCCCTGTTACAGTCCGCAGGGACTGAGAGCACTCAGCCACTTTGCAAGATCTGTCCCTTAAAAAAGTAGAGAGACCGTAACTAAAAACCTTGGCACTAAAAACCCTCTCCCCCATAGCTAGGTGGAATCTTGGAACCAAAACTAGATCTGGAGCTGAGTTTGTGGGGGCTGAACCAAAATCCATTGCCAAATACCACTGAATTTTGGGGTTTTGAAATTTGGAAAAGGATCTAAATTTTGCAGCCCAATCCATCATTGTAGAACATTAGAACATTTTACCCACCCATGAAATGGTGTTCACAACTAACTTTTGGCTCTTTTCCTAACAGTCTCATCTGCCATTGTACTTCTCAGAAGATGCATTTGCTAAACATTATTTTGTTCTTAGGTGGCATTTACATTGGAATGTGAGCGAGAAGTGTAGTTTTCAAATGTCATATTTCTGAGATATGTATCAAAAACTATCTAGATCTAGAGCTTCCATTCAAATATTAACTCCCTGTTCCTGAAAGATTAAAACAATGTATGGGGGGTAAAATAATCCCTGAAGGAGATGGTGTAAAAGATTCACACAGAAGAAGATGGGAAACTTTAATATGCCCTATTAATTTAAAATGTCAAAATTACTGCATTGCAGAAAGCAAAATAACAAATACACATAAAACTCCCCCCCTGATTTTTAATTAACAAAACACAGCCTCATATTCTTTGCTTCATCAAGTTTGTTTACAGCTCCCTGATACTCAGCCTAGTTCTAGCCCCAATGCAAGTCAGAGCAAGATAGGAGCTGCTCTAATCTGTGTCAGCTGGAATCAAATACCTTCTGTCAGGTGAGAATAACTGGAACATGAGGCTCCTCGCCCCCTTTTTGACCCTTCCGGCTTCCCTGGCCTGGGCTGTGGGTTGGGAATTTGGTGCTACACTTGTGTGGGACTTCTACATGTCAGAGGAATCCCCAGGAAGGGGGTTGAAGTCATTCCCTTTACTGATGAGGGCAGAGAGTCTCACCAGTCCTGTTTGTGCAGTATCTTTTTTTTAAAAATAAATGCTGCAGTTTAAATATAAAGAGCTTGATATCTGCCACTGAGAACAGAAAAATGGGAATAGGTTTCCTTTAACTAGTGGACAGGCCTAGTCTCTAAAAGGGTTTTTATGATTGTGTGCCTGGGGTCCTTAGTTTGAGACATTTATCTTCTGGTTTTACCAGTAGGGAATCGGAGAGGCAGTATTTTGCAACTCCTGAGCCCCTCAGCTCTAAATAATGACTCAAAGCTCAAATTGAATCAGGTGCAGCATCTTCTTCATTGTGTCACTTTTAGCACAGACATTATACTTTATGGGCTTCAACTATCAAAATAGTTTGTGCAATGGACCCTAAAAATAATGATGCATCAATCAATCAATCAATAAGTCAAGCTTCAACTTTCTTCACAGCAAACTTATGAACCATATTACAATACACAATAGAAACACATCAGAATGCAAATGCATTATCACACGCCACCCATATTGGGCATCTACTTATTATGCATGTAGCTTCACTCTTGAGAATATTCTAGCGTTCAGACTCATTGAGCCAAACTTATCCCTTGTGTAACCCCATTGATATTAGGCTGACAAACTGGTCCCTAAGGGATAGATTAAATTAGTGAAAGACATTTGGCTGCTCTAGTTGGCTGCAGGGTGGGTGAGCCAACCCCTGACTGCACTGATCGGGGAGGGTAAACCAGAAAGGTGCCATCATATAATTTGAGGAGTGGAGCTCTAAAACACCTGGGGATCCAGCCAAGGAGTGTCATTCCATTGGAAATCATAGAAGATTAGGATTGGAAGAGACCTCAGGAGGTGATCTAGTCCAACCTCCTGCTCAAAGCAGGACCAACCCTAGGTAGGCTTGGAGACTTACTGACCTAACAGGGAATAGACGGTGCTGTCTTATGGTAATTTCCTCCTTCGCTGGCTGGGAGGTCTCAGAAGGTACTAAGAGCTTTCTCATGTGGGGTTCCATAAGCTTCTTGTACTTGTACTGGCAGTGACTTGTTTCCATTTGATCTGGTCAGGAGGTTGGGGCCCTTTCTCATGAACACAGGCCTTGCTACCATCACCTGTTGCTTTGTCATTTCAAAGCTCTGTATAGGGTTACCCTGTAAATCAGCTTTGTAACGGAAGTTGCTGCAGAAATGCAGCCGGGGCCCATCATTAAGTGGGCTATTCCACCAAGAGCATGTGACATCAGTGCTCCAGAATACACAGTTAGCTGCTTCTCTGTTTCTGAAGGATGGTAAAGAGGTTGTCTCTGACCTAGAAAACCCTACATGACTTGGGAGCTGCCTATCTGAAAGAGCACCTCTCCCTAAGTGGCAATGTCATAGCATGTGAGATCAGTGCTCCACTTCTATGTAACTCAGTGTAAAGGTGGAGCCCCTGGCAGAGCCCCTGTTCTTGGGATTTAGGGTCTATGGACTTGGGAATTCACTATTCTGAAATAGCCCAGATTTGGGGCATGCTGCAAACCCACCTATTTGGGCAGGTGTGTGTATGTAGAGATTTGAGATATAGGGTCCTGGCTTTTTTTTAAAAAAAAGGGCGAATGAGGTGAAGATATTTTTGTTTTGTTGATTGGCTTCTTTTGTGTGGAGAGAAGTTGTTGGTTTGCTGCTGCTGTGTTTGTCTTAGTTGGGCTACAGGTTTGATTAGCTTTCAAGGACATCCAGCTACCTGGGAGAGGTGTTCTGTTAATGTTTATATATTGAAATAGAAATAAATACATGAATACTAGTTTTTTAAAATAAATTCAGTATTCAGAAAGATTAAACAGATACCACAAGTGGACAATTGGTTGTTTATGGATTATTCACAAAGTACCAGAGTTGATATTTGGTATTCATGTGTAGTGTAGCCTGAGCTATAGATTATGAATAAAAATTCCCAGTTAGCTCCTTGAGGGTTGACAGGTTCTTGTCCTAAGATCAGGCCCAGTATTGTTAAAATTATTATATAGTTGGGAACCCCGACGTGCACAGGTACAACACTCAGGATCTCATTTATATTTACAAATAAATATTTTATTAATACATTTAGCAAAGTAACACACACTGTAACTCAGTAAGGCAGATAGAAATAATACAGAAAGTACACCTGAACATCCATACTCACACCATTCCTTGCAGAACAGCCTGAAATGTCAGCCGTTATCTTCCTCATCACATCACCATCCTTATCTTCACCAGTGGCCATTATTCTAGCCCCTCCCAAGGGCTACATCTCTCTCCCCTACAGCTCTGAGTTGCCACTTTTAATAATATGTTACGCTGACATTACCATGTCTAATGCATATTCACTAGGGGTTTCTCCCCTCTTCTTTATAATGTATTTCATCCCCTTACCAATGTCAAGGTGTCCTTCTTTAGGTTAGTATATTTATGATTTAATTCCATTATCATGTACATCAATACATTGCCATAGCACTCTTGCGGTCAGATGTTCCATCCAAAGCCTTCCAGAAGCTGGTGTCAGTTCATGTTCTGTGGTTGGCTGATGTCATTATGGACAAAATTCCCCTATATGCCACTTCCAGTTCCCCAAAACGTATGAGTTACCTAAGTGTATTTATGCCAAAGTCTGTAGACCTTAAGTCTCATGCTAACTGCTGAAGCCAATGTCTTCCAGGATACAAGCCTGTAGGTTCCTTGCATTATTGCAGAATATAAAAAAGTAGAATATAATGCAAAGCAGTGAATATAATAGAGGTAAGCTGGCCCACTAGGCTACAGTAGAAAGCTGCCAGTACTGCACCTTACTTTAATGTCTGGTCCCTGTTTGGGTGACTAAACCATTTAAACAGGAGAATAATGAACAGTGAATATTGAGACAATCAGGATTTGTGACCATTTCAGGGATAGCCATCAGTCATACAAATAACAATAGCATGATGTCATGAAGAGCAGAGCGAGTGCAGAGTCCTCAATTTAGGATGGAAGAATCTCATGCACTTCTACAGACTAGGACTGACTGGCTAGGCAGCAGTCCTGCAGAAAAGACCTAGGGGTTACAGTGGACCAGAAGCTGGATATGAGTCAACAGAGTGCACTTGTTGCCAAGAAGGCTAATGGCATTTTGGGCTGTTTAAGTAGGGGCATTCCCAGCAGATCAAGGGATGTGATTGTTCCCCTCTATTCGACATTGGTGAGGCCTCATCTGGAGTACTGTGTCCAGTTTGGGGGCCCACACTACAAGCAAGATGAGGGCAACAAAAATGATTAGGGGCTTGGAGCACATGACTTATGAGGAGAGGCTGAGGGAACTGGGATAGTTAGTCTACAGAAGAGAAGACTGAGGGAGGATTTGATAGCTGCTTTCAGCTACCTGAAAGGGGGCTCCAAAGAGGATGGATCTAGACTCTTCTCAGTGGTAGCAGATGATAGAACAAGGAGTAATGGTCTCAAGTTGCAGTGGGGGAGGTTTAGGTTGGATATTAGGAAAAAAAAATTCATTAGGAGGGTGGTGAAGGACTGGAATGAGTTACCTAGGGAGGTGGTGGAATCTGCTTCCTTAGAAGTTTTTAAGGTCAGGCTTGTCAAAGCCCTGGCTGGGATATTTAGTTGTTGTTGGTCCTACTTTGAGCAGGAGGTTGGACTAGATGACCTCCTGAGGTCCCTTCCAACCCTGATATTCTATGATTCTATGATTTTATGATTGCAATCTGTTTTTCATCAACATATTCCCAAATTATTTGTTTCAATATTTAATCACCTCTAACAATTTACAAGTCTTAGTTAAAGACCAGGTTTGCTAGCACCCTGTTTGATGACTTAAGCCTGGTTTTATTGTTCTAATTTCACTTCCTGGTAGATACATATCCATCAGTTTGGCCTTAAAAAAGGAGAGTTCAATTCTGCTATTTTTTGTTTTGTGTTTAATGATTTACACATTTTTCTCTTTGAGGCAAATCTTGAATTTTTATTTATTTATTTATTTAGGCCTGATCCTGCAGTGATCTCATTTTAGGTAGACTCCTGGCCCAGATGGAGTCCCACAGAAGTCAATGAGGTTCCATGAGAAAGAATCTGACCACCTAAAGTGCATTGCAAAAACAAGTCTTTGGCCTTGTCCACATTAGAAAGTTTTGCCACTTGAATTGTAGTAGCTAGTAAAAGTAGCAACCTCCATCCTTCCCTCTTGTGTGGATGCAGCTATACTGGTATAAAAGTGGCATGGCTTATTTTGGTCTGGGAAGGCATGTTTATATAAGCATAAGTGCATCCACACTAGGGTTTATACCAGTATAACTATATTGATAAAAAAAAATCATACCTCAGACTGAAATATTTATACCAGTATAACTTTCTAGTATAGGTCCGCCCCAGATAAGTCAGGAACACAGGTTTTGTCTCTTAAATACAAAAATACTTATTTTAAATAATATATATTTAAAAATTAAAAAGAAATTTTGATACTTTTAGACAGATTTTGTTTTAAACTGAAGCAGTAGTTTAGATAGTGCTGAAATGGGAGACTTTTAAACATATATGACCAATATATATATTTTCTTCTGCAAGCAGTATTGTGTATTTTCCCCTGCCCTCTGCCACCTCCCCAAAATACTCATGTTGTTTATATCAGCTCTTAGAGTTTATTATGGTATTTGCAGTAGAAATCCCTAATCTGATATTTCTCTAGTGAGTTTAATGAGCCTGAAAAGTGTCATTTAGAGCTAGTTTTCTCTTTGTGCTTTGAAAAATGAAATACAAGTAGTTATCTGTTAAATGAGATAATTACATTGCTAGTTTGCTAAAGGCACATATTAGTGATTTTTAGCTTGTTTCACTTAATTAAAGCTTTACAAAATGTAGAGTGCCAAACCGTTAATAGACCTGTTGGAACAGTTACTGAGACTGTGAAATAAAACCAGTTGTTCTAAACAAGTCACAAAAATAGATTGATGAAATGGCTGGCAGCTCAGACATAAATTTAAGCCTTAGCTGCATTAGAGCAAATGTAATAATAGCTTTAAGTAACCAATATTTTTAATTTTACTGATCCTTCTGCAATAATTATGTGGAACTTTTAATGTCTGCAATTAGAATGTTAGAGATAGGGTGGTTTAGACCAGTGCTGCACTGTATAAAATTGGATACTTACTATAATTGAGAATTAATCATTCTTCATTACCAGGAAGGGATGCAGTTATTATTTTGAATGGGCTAAGATACAGTGTGCTAATTATGGGCAAACAAATTCACATATTTGAAGTTAGTCGCATTTAGGCCAATAGGCAGTCTGCACCAGTAGCACATAGGCTGCTAACATAAGATTAGTTTATATTTGATCTACGGAAATTGGTATATATTTGTTTGACAAGAGATTGAAAGGGCAAAAGTTCCTTTACTCTGGGGTTTAATCACATTATCATTAAATTCTGTTAGTAATTCCAGTGAGCAATCTTCTATTTGTCTGAAACAATTTCAAATATGTATTTACCCTGAAACAACCCAAAACTGAATGGACTGAATGATCTGTGATATGACCTGAAATAAATGTATGCATGGAATTATCTGAGAAAAATTAACGTCAGTGGTGAGCTGGCATGAATGTATTCACTACAAGTTGCATATAAATTGGTCAGCAAATGGTGCAAGTGATTTTAAGTGTGAAAGTACATAGCTCACTCTGATCTGGTATTAAGTGACTGTGCAAAAGGCATCTCATTTCCATGCTGAGGGTGCATAAGGAGGCTCCATCCTCAGCTAGTATAAAAAGATGCAATGACATTTGAAATCAATGGTGTTTTGCAGATTTATAGCAGTTGGGGAACTGGCCTGGAATATGTAGCAGGAACATACAACTAACAGAAGATCAACATTTTCAGTCTTGGGCACAAATGTTAGGTGGGTAATTCCACATTGAGGCTCCTAACTAAAAATAGCTCGATTTTCAGAGGTGCTGAGCCAAAACAATAAAGCAGCCACTCCTCTCTGCTGCTTCCAATCTTCCCACACACAAACTTGCCCAACTCAAACTCAACTCAGCACTGGTATGGAGAAATTTAGCCCCCTTAGTAAGGAGATCTGATTCTCATTGACTTTAATGGGATGAATTCCTTTCCCTTTACAAGAGAGGATGAATTTGGTGCACAGATGATACCAAACTAGGATAAGTTACATTCATGCACGTCCCCAAATGCCACATTTGTAGATGTGATACTGTTTTGTAGGGCTGGTCAATTTTCTTCCCGTTTACACTGTTTTTCAATGGAAAATTGAAGTTTTGATCAAAGTGTCTACTTTCTGCAGAAAACTGATTTTTTTTTGTCCAAAAAGTTCTACTTACACTGACACAGATTCCTTGTTTTATGCCAATGGTTCTGTTTTTCCTGATGCAGCGAGGAGGAAGAATTGAATACAAAAGCATTCTCTATTCATGCTTTGTTTTGCTATGCACAGTGGTACTGTCTATACATAAGCCTTCTCTTTCCCCCCTTATCACCAGGTTTAACAGTGATGTGACAGCACAAGACAGGGTGATCATTGACAAATATTGTAGTAACATTAGAGGTTGTCTGAAATAGACAAAGAAGAGCATTATTAACAATAAAATCTTGTCTAAAGTCCCCCATCTAGCCAGTGCTATTCCTAATTATATTTTTAAGAAATTTAAAATGGTTTTTAAATTTCTCAGTCCATGATTATTCCCAAGGTCACAGAATTACTGAAAACTGGAGTGCAAGGGTTTGTAAAGCTAATGGTAGAAAACTGCTCCTCTAACAATATGTCTTCATATTCACAAATGTAGTTTATTGCGCATCTATATTCTTTGAGAAAAATCCAGTGTTCCTAAGAGACAAACATTGCTTGTTATATAGACACTTATTAAGGTTTATTAGAACCTCATCTCACTAGCGTCCATGGCTTTATTGGAAGTTCCTTAGGTAGAAAATCCAATTTCCTTTCTTATGCTTATGCTTACTTAATTAGCATCAAAAATTGAATGAGGCAAAACAAAGTTTGATATTCATTTTAATAAGATGTATAAAATAGCATCATTTCATTGCATGCATTCTTCCTAGTTCAAATCACGTACATGCAATGCCTTTGTAGCTGTTTAAGTTATATTTTTTGCATCATATAGGTTGGATAACCTAGCAACTAATGAGATAGGAAATAGAGGAAAGGAATGGATGAAGAATAAAATCAGAAACAAAACCCTTTACATCTAGTATTCGGAAGGCAAATAACTGTAGGACTTTAGTGCTGTGCGCTAGACTTGTAGATGAAGATAGTTGAATAAAGAGTTAGGACCTGACCCTGTAATTAGATGTGTGCAGTGGGACCTGACCTAATCGGGAGTCCATTTATGGACTTTTAAAGGATCGGTACCTAAAACAGGAAGAAATACTTGTGCCATTATTCTTGCCAAAATGTCCAAAGCTCAAAACATTATTCATGACCAGGTAAATAAGTCATATAGTATTTTAAAGCAATGGACAAAAATACTGTACTACAGTAACACTGTTAGTATTTGGGGACATTACTGGGGAATATGATATTGAAGTTCTTAAACTAAGTTATCCCATATCCTACATTTATGCCTCAGGTTAGCATGTAATATCCTAAGGAGAAGAAAGGTACAAGATTATATTGTTACCAAGACAAGATCTATCTACTCACAAACTTTATAATATACTTTAAAATGGAGACATTTGGGTTTTAGAAGGTAGGGCAATGGCCATCTATGCTATAGTCATCTCCTGTCTTATAATCATGTCCCATTTTCAAACCACAAAGTATGGGGACATATACTTCCACAAAGAAATTTTCACAGTGTGTTCTTGTGCAATATGGGAAATCTACACTGTTTAAACCATGGGTAATGTCCTCCACTATCCAACTTCTCGTGTACATGGTGCAGGATACCAGTGCAAAGTGCAAGTATTACTCAGCAGTAAGACAAAAGCAGGCAATGACAACCTTGATCAAATATTGCAGGATATTCACAAGAAAGATCTCAAAGGTATATCAGTAAAAGAAATAGGGAAAGTAATGTTACCTCTTGTTGAAAAATTTCTACCAAAACTTAATTTTCAATGGAAAATGCTTTTTCAGCTGTAATTTTTTTTCCCACCAAAAATCTCATTTTGAGGAAAAAAATCATTTTAAAATGGAAATTTCCCCTTTGTTTTGATGAAAAAAATCATTTTATATAACTTATAGAGATATGATATATTGAAATCGGAAAAGGTTTAGAAAAGAACAACACAGATGATTAGAGGGAATGGAATGACTTCTGTATGAGGAGATATTAATAAGACAGGGACTTTTCATCTTGGAAAACAGATGACTAAGGGGGGATATGATTGAGGTCTATAACATCATGACTAGTGTGGAGAAAGTAAGGGTTAATTAAGGGTAAGAAGAAAATAAGGAAGTGCTATTTACTCCTTCTCATAACACAAAAACTAGAAAATGAAATGAACAGGCAGCAGGTTTAAAACAAACCAAAGGAAGTATTTTTTTCACACAGCACAGAGACAACCTGTTAAATTCTTTGATAGAGGACGTTGTGAAGGCCAAGACTATAACAGGGTTCAAAAAATAACTAGATAAATTCATGGAGGATAGCTCCATCAATGGCTATTAGCCAGCATGGACAGGGATGGTGTCCCCAGCCTCCATTTGCCAAAAGCTGGGAATGAACAACAGGGAATAGATAACTTGATGATTACCTGTGGCATTGGCCACTGTCAGAAGACAGGATACTGGGCTAGATGGACCTTTGGTCTGATCCAGTATGACTATTCTTAGGTTTTTATGTTTTTGGGAACAGTAGTTCACTTATATGCATGGCAAGTAAAAGGGGTTGTGAATACCATCAAAGTGAATACTAGTATTTGCTCATCTCTAATGGGGAACATAGTCTTGCAGAATATGGTTCTTCAGGGCAAGTTCCTGTCCTGTATGCATTTTCTGAGAAGTCCTTAGCATACTTGTGGGCACCCTGAAAGAAATTAGAATAACAACAATCTAGACACCAGAAAACTAAGGGAAATTTCAGACATGAAAAATATGTAATGAAAATTTAGAGTACGGTAAGTTTTTTTGTTTTATAAATAGGGAAATTGAGGCAAAGCTTGTGAGTAGTCCAATATAAGATTAGGTTTCTGGAGAAAACTGGTATGGTGGAAATGAGATCAAGGTCAGCCAAATATTCCATACATGCTGGGCTGTCTGGCCTTTTCCTGTTGCTAAAATTGCTGTTTAATCACTGTGCATAGCTCAGCTAAGAATAAGCAATTTTGGTTTGCCAGGAGAGTTAAATATTTAGAATGAAACTTGCAGCTGCAAACTCAAAGTCTTCACTCACAATCACTTGCATCTCAGTATTTGTGTTTCCCAAACCTGCATTTGTGCATGTTTCAACTCTACAAACATCTGCACATGCATTTTTAGAAGCTGCAGCTGAAAATTAGTTCCTACATTTTCAGACCAATCTCAGACAATTTTTTGATACTTACCAAAATATCCTCTACGTAAAAAGTTTTAAACTCCCCATTAGTATTTAAACATTTCCTCTTCATGCTGTCAGTGCTGCAATTGAAAGAGAAATTTGCCACAACTTTGTTCATTCTTGAATTCCCTCTCATCTTGTACTCCTTAAATAGCTAATTGTCATCTTATAAAAGGTGTTGCTGCTGATCATGATTCATGATCCATCTAAAAGAACTGGGAATTTAATGGTTGCTTTTCATATCCAGAGAACTACTTCATACTCTGTTCCCCTAGCTTCTGTTTCTTACATTCTTTTGGGTGTGTTCTACTACTTCTACTGCTCCAACACCATAAAGCTTGATTGTGCACCTGCACCAGTTTTAAAATGGTGTAACTGCATTGATTTCAATAGTTACACTGGTGTTAGTGAGAGCAGAATCAGCCCATTTACTTTAAAAAATAAAGAGCAAAAAACCGCACACTATCCAAGTGGGTTATTTTGAAGTATACTAATGAAATAAATGGAGCACAACATTTTAAAATCCCAAACCCCCTTTACAAATTCATATTAATTCAAAAAGGAAAACTTGAAGCCAAACAAGAAATCAATAGGCTGGCTGGTTCTTCCTCAGTTAAGTAATGTAATTTGTTCAATTTGTTTTATGTCTGTAAGTGAAGAACCTTTTACTCACTTCGATTCATGGAAGGAGGATAGAAAATGGTAAAGTAGAAAGGAAATTAGCATTTAATCTGCCTGCCTGAATATCCTAGCTGATGTCTCAGTATGACTGCAGCTGTGAGTGAATTCTCCTGATAAACCGGAAAGAATGCCTGTAGTATTATCATGGCTATTGGTGCCCCGAAGAGAATGGTGGTGGTATTTGTGGTAGTTACATACCAAATTAGGAAAAATAAATGAAATATTATTATGATGCTCTTCAACATGTATATTTTTAAGTTAAAAATATAAAGAGTCAGAACCTCAGCTGGTATAAATGAAAGGCGCTCTATTGACTTCAATACACGTATGCTGCTTTACATCAGCTGCGGATCTGGCCCTTAAAGCAAAGTTAGGACTTAAACAGAGGTCTGCAGTCTTGTCTGCAGGCTGCTTTCCTAACTGTAGAAACATTAAAGAAGGGGCAGCAGCCATACAAGCTTCACCCCACTACCCTATTAATGGATCTCCTCCCTGATCGTGGCAGACCACCTTGGCAGTGAGAAGATGGTTGAGTATCTAGGGCCAATTTGATTCTTCATCTCTGGGCAGTCTAGTTAGGCAGGGTACTCAGTAATTTGCATGTTCTTTACCAAGCGTTGAACTGAGGGCACCAGCTCATTTTTGACCCGCTAGTCCCACATCAGGTGACAGGGACAAGATCGCAGTACCTGTCTCCTGACGCAGCCTGTTCTTTCCTTCCTCCATACAGATCTGCAGGTATGTGACAAGATGGAGAGCAGGCTCATGTCATGGGACACTGAGCTTCAGAAGCAGTTTGTAGATCTGCAGTCATTGCTGATGGAGTGGATTGTGTCAGTGCCACATTTGGGTTTCAGCAGGCAGGTTAAGGATACCAGTTCTTTGAACATTTCCTGGTGGTTATGTTCTGGGGCAAAATCTTTGTGAGTTTTGAGCAAGACCAACCTTTCCATATTCCTCTCCTCACCCTGCAGGAGGAGAATGAGAGACCATATCTACTAATGGAAGGAGTCTTGGAATATAAAGGATAAAATGTTGGGGCAGATCCTGGACCATTGAAGAGAATGGGAGCTTTGTCCACAATGCTCCAAATGAGAGAAATGGGAAAAATCTAGGGGCTCAATCCTGATCTCACTTAAACTGGTGTAAATTGGTAGCAATGCCATTGCAGTAGAGTTCTACTAGTATAAAGCCAGAGATCAGAATCAGTGCTTTTCAGTTTCATTTGGTTGAAGCTAGGCAAGGCAATGCATATTGAGGGAAAAGGGTGCATGTATTGGACAACTTTAGACATTTAGCTTTTGCAGGACTTCATAATACCATTCCTAACCCAAGATACTATGCAGATATTTCCTCAGCCAGTAGGCCAAAGGAAAATGAATGTGAAACATTAGAAGAACAATAGAAATTAGAAATTAAAATAAAAAAGGAGAAATTTTAGTCAAGCATTTTGTATACTGACAGAAGGAAATATAAAGCTAAGTAAAGATCATAAACCCAGTTCCCTTCTGGCAAGCCGCTGTTGCCAGTCCTCTATAGAAATGTATGGCTTCATTTATTTATTTATTTATTTTTGTAATCATAACCATGGAAGCAATTGTGATACCACAAATTCTGGATTCTAGCATGAACCAGTGAGTCAGACAGGAAGAAGAAAAGGGAGGTGGCTGGTTATAAAAGAAGAAAGCTTCTGTTTATACACATTGTGCAGCGGGGTAATCACAGTCTGCCAGAGTGTGGTTGTGTTTATTAAACAGGAAGATTATAGTTGGTACAGATCATCTTTTTGTATTCATAATTTCCCCCCCTCTAAGTAACAGCTGCATAATCAAAGGGTAATAAAACCTGCTTCCCTTCCCCTGCAAAGTTAAAACTCATGCCGGAGTAAAAAAAAGAAAAAAAAAAGAAAAAAAAAAGAAAAGAAAAGAAGCAGCATCTACATGTTCCTCCCTAGAAAATGACAGACTCGTATTTCTTGCACAGGGTACAGGGCAGGACACATCCAAAGAAACAGAAGAAACTATTTATTGATATAAACATTTCCATTTCCACTGAACTCAAGTTTTCAATATCCCCCTTCGCTTGGTTAAATATGTCGCCCTTAAGGGCCAAGTTTTCAGAACTCGGGGACAGATTTTCAAGTGCTCAGCACCCATCATTGGGGCCGGACTGTCCAAAGAGCTCAGTTTTCATTTAGACATCTAAATAAGGGCCAGATTTTCAAAAGTATTCAGCTCCCAGAACCTCCCATTGTGCCATAGTGGCATCTGTGGTCAGATTTTCAAGAGAATTCAGCCTTCCACAATCTGAGCTCTTTCCAATAATCAAACACTTACTTTGGTGCATAAATAGAAGCAGTGATCTTTGGGAAATCTGGCCCTAATTGACCACAATTCATGTTTGCTTCAAGGGGCTCAGCAGCTCTGAAAATCAGACCACCTTTGTTTAAAATGCCTAAAATGCTTTAGGACCCTAACTATAGGCTTCCATATTTGAAAACATTGGCCTTTGTCTGTCTTGATCTGGTTGATCTTCTGGGCATTTTGGTTGAAATTAACATATGATGGGATTTTGTATTTTATATTTTACAGAGAAATTCAGCAACCAAAGGGAGTGAGGGCCACAGCTGGGTCTCACAGGGGAAATAGCTACTAATAAACATAGAAATAAACTAGACGTTCAATATCAGAGAAACTAAAATCCAGACTGATTCAAATATATGTATTGTGTATTCATGGGAGGGCAATCATTTAAACTCGAATTTTGCCCCTTTAGATTGCAGTTGAGTGTTCTCTGAGGAATAAGCAAATTAGTATTAGCAAATTTAATGTGGGGCTCTTCCTCCCTCCCCCCAAGTAAAAAGTACAGAAACTGGGTTTAATAATAAACAAAACAAATGTTATGGACTATAAAAGGCAGATTTTAAGTGATAAAAGGGGTAGCAAACAGAACAAAGCAGATTACTAAGCAAATAAAACAAAACAGGCAAATGAAGCTTGTTTCACTCAAGACATTGGTTACAAATAGTATTCCTCACCCTAGATACCGCTGCAGGAATGTTACAGAAAGTCTAGAAAGGCAGGTGCACTGGTCTCCAGCTTGAAACCTCAGTTATTATTATTCACAAGCTGAATGCCCTTCCAGTGTGGGCTCAACGCTTCTACCACCAATTCAGTTCTTGCTTCCAGGTCTTTTTCAGTGTCTCTTAGTGTGGGGAGACAGAGGAGAGAACACTGATGATGTCACTCCCCTGCCTTATATAGCTCTTGTGTAAGGCGGGAACCCTTTGTCTTCCAGTGGAAAAACACTGGCATTTCGAAAGGGGAGGAGGGATATCCAGTACCAGGTGACTCGGACCTATGTCTCTGCATGGCTGTGGCAGCCCTTGCTTGTAGGCTGTCTCCAGTGTCCACAGGAAGACTAAGCTCTTCCAAAGTCCATTGTCAATGGGCCATTACCCCTATCTGGCTTTTCCACTGATGTACCTGAAGGGCTGGTTGGGATGACACCTAAAGTAACACATTTGGAATACAGATACATAGTAAATATTCCTAATTTCAGATACAGAAATGATACAGGCACACAAATTGGATAATCACATTCAGTAAATCATAACCTTTCCAATGATAGCTCACGTGAGCCATCTTGTATAAAGTGACTTGCATGGCGCCAAGTATCAGAGGGTAACCAAGTATCTGGTGGCACCTTAAAAACTAACAGATTTATTTGGGCATAAGCTTTCATGGATAAAAAAAACACTTCTTCAGATGCATGGAGTGAAAATTACAGCTGCGGGCATACTTATACTGACACATGAAGAGAAGCGAGTTACCTCACACGTGGAGAATCAGTGTTGACAGCTCTCCAATTGTGAGGTAAAGTATATCTCAGTTATGTCATATTCATATCCTAAGTATATTTTCATAAAGAATATGGAGTGAAACATCACACAAATTAAAAACATGTCTCCATCAATTCTAAGGTCATCCTCCACCAATCAGTGTCTTGGCCTCTGTACTGACTTGAACTTTGTAAATTCATTTTTTTAATGCAATTGCTATAATATATTAAGTTGCATTCAACCCAATATGTTGTATTACAATGCCCATCCTGTTGTCCCTAAAATGCCGACACCATATTGTACCTGCCCACAAAGGCTTGTGGATAAGGTACAAATGAAGAGTAAGGAACATAATGATTCAGCTTGAGTACATAGTGAATATTTTGCCCAGGTGTTGTGAGTTCCATTTTTTGTTTGTATTATGGTTGACTTCCAGTATTTTCAGTCATCTAACTCGTTAACATGTTTTTTTTAGGGAGAAGCAGCATTCATAACTTTTTAAATTAGCACTAATGAGTGTCTTTAACTTAATAAAATGAACATTTACCAGCTACTTATCATAAAATAAAGTAGATATTTTCATTTAAGAGATTTAAAGATATCATCTTTGCATATGCACTCTAGTTTCTATTCCTGAATGATGGTAAATCATATGCAGATATATGGACTATACATGGCTTATTATTTCTGAAATACTCAGACTCACATAAAGGACCTTCGAAGGAGTTTCTAGAGTGAATATTGTTTCAATAATATATGGATTATCACTCTTTAAATACTCAATGACATAAAAGGCAAAAATGCCTTTTACAGATCCCATGTGGCTTATTACACTAATGATCCATGAATAATGGGGTCATTGGATGAGTTTTGAATGGTGCCTTTCTTTGTTGGTTGTTTTTCTCATTTGTTTACCCAGGAAAATTCAGTTTTAAGTATCTGCTTTTCAATGAAGTCCTACTATTTGCTGATTTTTCATGTGGGTAGACGGATGCAGAAGGAGGTCAAGTGACTTCCCAAAGGTCATACAATGAGTCACTGAATTAATTGAGAATAAAATATATCAACTTCCTGGTTTTCAGGCTTTTGCTCTAACTGCTATTAGATCAGAGAGCTTCTGAAACCTGCATCGCCTCTCTTAAATCTCTGCTATGCTGCTTTGGGAAGTATTGAGGCTTGATGAACCTTGAAGCACCTAAATAAATGTTTCCCACAATTCTAAGAACTATTCCATTGCAACCACATATGATTTGATATCTGTGACATATTTTCCCTTTTTTAAAAAAGCAGCAGAAAAATAAAATAGACACACAAGCACACAGACTACGTTACCATAATATTACGCCCACATGACAAGAATGTTTAGAATTAATTGTTTCATATACAGTAAACCCTCGATTTAACGGACCTCGATTTAACGGACTTCGGATGCAACGGACAAAATTTCTAAGCAAGTCTGATGCATCCGAAATCCATTTGTCGAGGGCTGGCTGCCGGCTGCCGCCCGGGTCCAGGCAGCAGGCGGGCTGGCTGCCGGCTCCCGCCCGGGTCCAGGCAGCGGGCGGGTTGGCTGCCGGCTGCCGCCCGGGTCCCGCCAGCGGGCGGGTTGGCTGCCGGCTGCCGGCTGCCGCCCGAGTCCTGGCAGCGGGCAGGCTGCGGAGCTGCCGCCCCGGCCCTGTGGCGGGCGGGCTGCTGCTCCGACAGCTCGTTGTTTTTTTTTATTATTAAATAACGGACTTTCTGATTTAACGGACACCCCCTCGCCCGAATTAGTCCGTTAAATCGAGGTTTTACTGTACTTTTTTCTTTGTTCCCATCCCAAATACCATACTGATGATATAGAAGTTGTATAGATAGGTCCCCATCTATTGTAAAGAGGAACAAGTTTTATATAGCTTCTGTGTTTGCAGAAAGCCCAATTTTGTTACAGTTTTATTGTCTGAATGTGAATTGGATTGTATCTGATCTTTATCACTGAAATATTTTATCCTTCCTTGTTGTGTAACAAAGGCAGTTAATATGTTACATACATGTGCTGGCCATAACATATCCACACTGATTATAGATCTTAACTGTATTGATTTAATGGCCAAACTGAGACTTTGCCCTAAGTCCTGAACAAGGGTCAGTGTGCAGATGGTGCTGCTCCAGAAGCAATCCAGAATAAGACCATGTCTCAGAAAGCCACCGTCTGAGACACAGTTAAACACAGTTCTTAGTTTCCCCTTTGTCTCATGGTAAGGAGAATCATTTGCCCTAGCCCTTTATCTGGCATGGACTACTTCACCTGGCACACTGGCTCAGCTGAGCTGGTAAACATGGTGTGGGGGTGCAACCAACATTGTACTCATGCCCAGCCCCACTTTGTAGCTCGCCCAGCCCATCTCTGCAACTCTAGTCTCTAGATTGTCCCTACCACGGTAAAACCCTCATGGAGAGTCTCCCTATTATTCCTTTAGGGTGAATAAGAGAGGGATTTCCTCCTTCCAGGATGAGCTTTGGGGCTGGTTCCCAAACAGTGTAAATCTCAGGGAACAGCGGAACACCATCTACATGTGGCCATAGCCTAGCCGATATCTCTGACACCCAACAGACTCTCCTAAAGGAAGATTTTTGCTGAGGAAGGGATGTGTGTCATGGAAAAGACAATATATTTACAGGCTACGCTAATGGGGTCATAGAAAGGGACAATGGATGTACCCCCACTCCTACTCCTGATCTCCCAACTTCTCTTCCAGTCCCCGCCCTTTCCCCCATGTGGATTCCTGGACCAGCAAAGAGAACTCTGTGGGGAATGTTGCTATGGAGGTGGCTTGGAACCCCTTCTGAGTGGGCTGGCCGACATCTGCCAAAGGGTACTCACTCCATGCATGTCTGTGGGCCTGATTCCCATCAGGTGGTTTAGTTATCTGGAAACAGTACCATATTTTCTACATTACCATGGCATAATGGATAAGGCTAATGATGGTGTGAGATATCCTAGGTGAATTTCTTGGATTTTGTATGTTTAAGTCAATACCTATGCAAATTTTATCTAGTGTACTAAGCACAAGTATTGGGAGATGGGAACTCCTGAGTTCTAGCCCTTGTGCTGTCACTGACTTGCTATGTGGCCTCGGGGAAGCCACTTACCATATATGTTCCTCAGTTTCCCCAGCTGTAAAGCTGAGGTAATATTTGCATGTCTCTCTCTCTCTTGGGTTTTTGGAGTGTTAATGTTTGATAGTGCTTTGCAATGCTAAAGGGTTCATTATTATTATTCCATACAGAATCATATTTTAAGTATTTAACATAGCATAAAGCAATTACCTCACATAACTTATTGCAAGTAAATGAAAATATCTTCCTGGAATAATAATTTGGTTTTCTGAAACCTTATTGTTAAAACTTCAGAGTACAATTTTAGTGCAACATATGGACTTTTTGCTTAACTTCCATAAATTTTAATATAAATGGGAAAACCTACATAGCAGGTAGAAAAAAATTCATTTAATTAACAAATAATTTCTAGTAAAATATAGTTGTCAAATGCGAATTCATCAAACAGTTGTCAGCAATGAATCATGGGCTAGCCCACTTGTCTGAAAGCTTCTGGTATACAAGCTCCCATATTCATACGCCTTGGAGCAGAGACCGTGTCATTTATTTGTCTGGAAAACACCATGTAAGCCTAGGGTGCTGTAGAGATATATAAATAATAGCAGCAAAATCATGGGAAATTAGATTTGGAAGGATAACCCAAAATTATAGGCAATAAATCTTTGAACTGGTGATGTCATAACAATGATTTAAAAATCATGTATTTTATTGCAAGTTGTGGAAACATATGAGAAAAAGGGGAGGGTGGAGCGATAAATAGAATTTTTATTATTATATAAAATTATAAGGCAGTCACAATCAATTAACATTGATGATGGTTGTTTAAAACCGCTTCTATGCTCTGTAAATATTTTGGGGAAATAAAACAAAGTGTGTGTGTATGTGCATGCACATATACACCCTCAGGTAGTATGGTAACGACAACAATTTGTATATATGAGTGCATGAAACCATGCTAGTGAAAACATATTTAAGACTAATATTATAGATAATATATAGGACAGCAGTGGCTTTTTGACACTGCATTTCTAAAGGACTGCACATGCTGATCAAGGCAGTGGCTTTTAGAATAATTTGTTTTATAATGATATCTTTACAGCTAACTGGGCTAGCCAAATGATTTTCTCTCCCCCCACACCCTCAGTCTACTGACCTGTGGCTAACGAGATTTGTGGTTCGATTAGTTGTAGAACATAAATGAACTAATCAATGAGAATGCATTCACATTATTTCTTGGAAAAAGAGCTCTGCTGCAGTGATCTGTATTTAATATTCAAATCAATTTCAAATTCTCAGGATGATTTTGTTAATAGGGCAGGCTGGGATCCTGGATTCAGAGCATCTGTATCTTCAACACCGACTGTAAATATGAAATACATACGGAAGCACTGACTGACTTCCGAAACCTTCGCTGGTCTCAATGCTATACTCTTTTACGTAACAGCAATGATCAAAAGATTAGGGAATTACTATGAAGATCAGTGGGACATGTAGGCTAGCATCTCCTTTTTACCTAAAAGGCTACTGGGACAAATCAGAGGTTTTGGAGCTGTGGAAAATTGTTTGTTTTTAAAGCAAAAACTTAGGGCCACATTTTGCCTTCATATGCAAAGGTCAGTGGGAATTGTGTCCACAAACAATATAGGAGGGTAAACTATAGTCCTTACCAAACAGCAGTGTTCGTCTGAGGTCAAAGTTCTTTCATTCACTTTCAATATATAGGAACTTTATCTTTTGCCTTGCTGTAATTGTCTCATCTGTACAATTAACCAGCATCTTGGCATAAAATGTGAAAATTTGTACAGTGTTCAAAGCATCTGTGGCCTTTATGGTACAAGTTCTGTTAGTACTGAAGCCACAGAAAATTAAATGTTCCCCAAAGAACTTCCAGATGTGTTTTATTCTAATAGGGTCATTATACAGTAAATTAAAAAGCAGGGTAAATGGAACTGTAAAATTTAAATTACTCTAAAACCACATCTCTTTGCTTTGAGCATTCATTTGTGGGGTTGCATTTGCAATAAATGTGAATTAGGCAGCTGCAATAACTGTTAATCATATATTTATAAAATAGTAATGAGGAAATGAATAGCAGAGTAAGACAGCTGCACATTTCTCTAATAGTATGTCAACTGTGAACATAATAAGATGTGGAAAATTGTTTGGTGCTATGCTGATAATGCAGCCGAATGTAAGAGATCACTTCAACCTCTTAACTTTTACAGGAAATTATATATAAAATCCATAAAAAGCCATAATAATACATTAGGCCTCTGAATTGTAGTCAATGTTTTTCTTTGCTTTGATTTTTTGAAATGGGCCATACTTCCTGCAAGTAATCTGCCAAAGATCACTAAGGCTTTTGTTTCAGGCTGCACTATATTCACCATCTTGCAATTTTATTTAAAAGACAGTGTTTCTAAAAGCATTGAGTGATCTAAGTTCCATGTTTAATGTTGCATGAGGTGACTGGGAGGACACCTCGAACCATTCATAGCAGAGTTTTTGTCAGGTCTTGAGTGTCACACCTTCGAGTCACAATCATGTCAATATAGAACTTAGTTATTAAATTTAGAATCCAGCACTGGGCTAAAGCTAAAAGTGAAATTAGAAAAATATATACTGTCTAGGATAAATAAATTCTTGTTGACATGGACCCAAAGCATCTGTCCCCTCTGGAACTGTGATAAAAATGATGAAAAGGTTAAGATACCTTCAAAAGCAAAACAAACAAAACACAACAAAGCAAGCTTAGGTATTTGAATTTTCCTCAGGTTTGCAGTTTGCGCTAGCAGATGTTTTACAGCCTGCACTCATGCTCCTCGCTGTTCTCACAGTTTTCGGCTAGAGATAATTGAAGTTTGCAACTGAATCGGGGTGAAGAGGAGAATTAGAGAGCTAATGAAAAAAATTAGGAAAGTGCTGGGCTGCAAACAGCTTATCTGCAAAGCAAGTGCTAAATGTATAATAGCAGGGCTGTCATATGAGATGTCACTTATCAAAGTGTTAATAGTTAGCAAAAAAAAAAAAGAAAAAATTAGGGGCCTGATTTGTCACTCACTTCAGTCCCTGGAAAGTCTCCTGTAGACTTCACTGGGCATTAGATTAGGCCCTATGTGATTTAGGAGTTTAGATTATGTCCCCTCATCCTTCCAGTGTTGCTACACTACTAGCAAAGAGCTGTTTAGCAGGAACAGAGCTTTGATCTGCTTCTTTAGGTAGCACAAAGATACCTTGTTTTTGGGAAACCTGACCAAAACAAAAAACAAACAAACAAAGAAAAAACCAAATTGGGTAGCAAACATTTTGATGCCAACATCCAACAAAATGCATCTGTCTTCCATACCATATGGGTAAAATTTTGGTATCAAGATATTTTTCTCAAGGTTTTGCATTATTAAAATATCTCCCTCTACTGTTTCACTAATTTCAATATGCCATTGCATTTAAAATGGCATGCCTAGCATAATTGGATTTTTAAAACTGCAGTCATTTTGGACAGAATGGAAGACTGTAGATTTTTTAACTTTGTTTCATAGATTAAAACTTTTGTTAGTACACAGAATCCCTGAAAGACTCTAAAGGTTAGTTAATAGAAGAGAAATTAATTCTCCTTTGGAGTTTTCAGTTAGCCCACTGTGTGTTTAAGGTTAGGGTGAAGGGCCAACAGAAGTCTGGATGGACTTGTAGATGCCATTAGTTATGCATAGGATGATTTCTGATAATCTTTGCTAAAACTTTTTTAGCCACTCAGTGGACCTAACCTTTAGCCTTCAGCAAGCTGTTGTCATTAAAATACATGACTTTTTCTTTTTAAAGAGATGACATAAATCTTTTGATTTTTTTTAAATATAAAGGTAACAAAAGTGGTCATATGGGAGCAAATTTATCCCAGGTGTCACTCCATCAATATAAAAATCATTCATATGCCATGATAGGTCGAGTGTTACACCAAGGATGAATTCAGCCCATAAACTCTACTTGCCAAACCAAAGCAAAAATTGTCAATATAAATTAAACAATCACCAAAGGAAAATTACTTGTTTTCAATGGTTTTTTTTTCAAAACAGACAGTTCAGTTCTATGTGAGAAGCAGAGTTTAAGCTCCCATTGTACATTTCTGTGTTAGTGCCTCACAAAATAGCAGTTCATTTCTGGAAATCCTATTTCTGTCCACACCCAAGCAGCAACTTTAATACACACATCAGTTACTGTTCAGCTTCCTCCACCACAGTTCCCACCTCTGAGAGTTAAAGCTTACAGTTTTAAAAGGAAAATTGAAATAGCTCAATTTTGAGCAGTGCACATTGAAAAGGAGAAAAGAACGCATGCCACTGTCAGCTACAAGATCTAATCTTGTCATATTCTGATCTGGCTAGATGTAAAAAGCAGAACAGTGCATTATCACTATCTTATAGATGTTCACTTGGCTTGTGGACTCTCAACAAAATAAGTAATGCAATCAGAAAGTTAAAATATATGGGCTGGGAATACAAATTCATTAGACATAAACATACCATATACTGTAGCAGATCTGTCATGTAAATTACATTTAGACAATTAAATGGATAGTCTGGCTGAGATGATATATGATTTGTTCACTTTATCCATGCTATGATTTCATTATTGCAAAGGATGCATAGAGAAAGGACCTAATCAGTCGCTCTTTGTTCAATGTTCCATGACACAGGACTGGACCCATACTGGATATTTGGTAACAGCGTGTTGAGGTTTGTTATAAAATAAGCCCATTGTTGCAGCCATTGAGCTCAACACGAGTTTTGCTGTTGACCTCAACAGGAGCAGAAACCTAGCCACGAATGAATAAATTCCTTTCAATATTTCTCTGTAATAACTTCATACAAACAGTATCTATGAAGAGTTTCATCACCTAAGTCTTAAGGAAAGCATATGGTGGCAGGCAAAAACCATTCTTGTTTCTTCCAGTAATATTCAATAAGCACACACAAGACAGGCTAGTCAGCATAGAAACTACCACACTTTTATCAGTTACGTTAGCACAGCAATTCTCAACCTTTTCCATATCACAACCTCGTGTTACAGCCAAAATAAGTTCTGGGACCTCTTTCACCCTTGGGGGTTGCAATCTCCAGGTTGGGAACCCACAAAATTGCGTTAAACTCAGGTTATGTCTCCACTACAGATGCTACGGCGGCACAGCGATGGCGCTGCAGCTGTGCCCTGCAGTGTCATAGACACTGCTCCAGAGATGGAAGGTTTGTTTTTCTGTTGTTGCTGTCGTTAATCCACCCCCTTAGGAGTCAGTAGCTAGGTCCATGGAAGAATTCTTCCATCGACCTAGAACTATTTATTTTATCTGAAGGTTAGGTCAGCTTAACTAAGTCTCTCAAGGGTGTGAATTTTTGACCTAAGTTTTAGGTGAAGACCAGGCTATGGCATAAATCTGTTCAGGTTTCTGGAACCTTGATCTGTTCAGGGGCTTAACACAGACATTAGCATAGTCCCTCACTCCCATTCTAACATTACTGCATCTCATTTGTCTAGCACTTCCTTACTGTTAACTTGATACCTATCTTTTGCTTTCTGGAAAAGTTTACCACTCAGTCTGCTAAATACTAATAACACAATAAATAAAAATCAGTATGTCTTACTATTACCCTATTTTGTTTATCTGCCTAACTGTTTAGATACTTGTATGACTCCTATCTGAGATTTATTAGCAGTGTCTTGTTGGGTAACAAACAATCCTTTAAAATAGGTTTGTGCATTAAAGATGCTGCACCAGGCATTGTTTCACTTCTGTGAAACATTTCAGATAAATCACAGCAACATTCATCCTTCTTTTTTTGCATGTTGAATACATATAAAAAACTATTAAAATGAAAACATGATTTGATAACTTCTTACAAATGCAGTAAATGCCACTTCTAACAAATGAACACTTGCAATCAGTTTAATTTCTCAAATAAAATGGCTAAATTGCTGTTATTGTGGAACCATTATTTTATTGCTAAAACCTTTTAAAATGTTAATTACCATACCCCTTGAAAAGCTTTCATCTTGCCTGACTTTGCTCTTGTACAAAAAATGTCTCCCTGTTCTGACTCGTGGATTGAATGAAAATTCACGCTTCCCCTATACCCCCTCCCTCTTTTACACCTGCAACTATTCTCCTTGGCTCTAATATTTATATGAATTTAACTTTAATTTTTCTCTCCTTTCATCTTCTGAATTAGGCAGTAGAATACATACATCACTCCTTCTTTGCTGCTTTCCTGTTTATTTGCCTTAACAATAGATTCATTAACTAGATTTTGGTGCTCAAGCAATATGGACACATCCATTTCAAAGGAGGCTTTAATGGTATTTCATATTTTCCTACATTAAGGAAGATTAAAGTATATTACAATACCCTTTACTGCTCTATTTTCTTCATTTTAGAAGTGGTCAGTTTTTAAATTTTTTCCCTCTTTCTTTCATCTGCGGTGTTCAATAAATTGTCCAGGCCTTTCAGATGATAGGTCCAGCAAATTGAGTTCTATATTACAACTCTGAACCATTGTTTAGCCCATCATCAGTCAGATAAAGCACTCCTATTCACACAAGACATCAAAAGAACAAATATATGTTCAAAGTGGGTAAAAAGATTACTGTGACTTGGATATATCATTTTGTTAATTGTTAGTGATTATTCCACTAATTTAGAGGTGGTGAATTTACTGACTCTGAACCCATACTTGTAATGTAATCATAGTATAATATATATATTCACAGCTGTAAATTACATCATTGAGACAGGGGCAGGTCCGTCATCTTTTAATAGCTTAAGATGCACTAGTACTAACATTTTAATAGCAGGCAGAGATTTAAAAAGCAAGATTCAGACTGATGCCTTGATTTTACTTATATAATAACTTTCAAAATGCTCCAGAGAATTTCAACTGCTTTCATACTTACATGGATCAGAGAAGACTTGTTGTAGGTATTGAGCCAAATTTATGCCTGGTGGAACTTGACTGAAATCTACAGAGTTACATCAGGGAGGAATCTGGCCTATTTAGTTTAGAGATTTTTTGCTATGTAAAACAGGGTAAAGGCAATGCATGAAAGTCCTGATCCTGCAAAGACTTAAGGACAGGCCTAAATTTGTGCAGAGGGAGTAGCCTCTTTGAAATCAATGGGAGTATCTTAGACCAAGTCTACACAGCACAGCGTTTGCAGTGATATGTGAAGTATGTGTAGCTACATGAGTCTGTGTCCTCACTGCAGTGTGTAGCTACACATGAGTGAAATGCTGAGGCATGGGGGAAGGCATGACAGTGGGGAACTGCTGGAGCCTCAACCTGCCAGAACCTTTCCCCCCTGCTGGAATCTTTCACTGTGGTGGGGAAAGATGCCGGCAGCTCCCTGCGGTGGAGAAAGGGCCCAGCGGTGGGAGTCAACTATGGAACACTACACTGCTTGGGGCATAGAGAGCCATGTAGGGTACATAGTCACAGGGTTCAGACATGTCTTTACTCATCTAAGCCACGCCCAACCATCTACATTGCTATTTATACCCATGCTATGAGGGCATATAGTGTATGTACTCTACATGCCACCGAAAGGAGTGCGCAGTGTAGATGGGCCCTTGGGTACTGATGTGGCCTCTATTACTACAGTATCAGAGTATCTCACAAACTTTAATGTATTTATTCTCCCAATACCCCATGCCATAAGGAAGTATTGCCATCCCTATTTTACAGATGAGGGATTAAGACATGAAGAGATGATGTCAGTTGCCAACAGTCACACAGGGAGTTTGTGAGAGAGGAGGGAAGTGCAGCCAGGTGCCTTGAGTCCTAAGTTAGCATCCTAACAATTTTTTCTACATTGTTATCTCTAAGTAATGGGAGGATAGTGATGTGGGATGTATAGGCACCTGGGTAACTGGACAGATAGGCACAATGCACAGTGTTAAACATATACTCACATTGTTGCAGGAGCATGGCCTTATAAAGGCCATTATAGACCGCTGGCTGTCAGGCAAACTATAATGCTAATTTTAAATGCAGCATCTGAAATTGCATGCTGCATTTATTTTCTAATGTATAATAATCCTCCTATGCAGAGAGGAATGAAAAGGAAATTTTGAGCGTACTGATAAAATGGGAGACTAAAGGGTAGAAGATAGGTTTTACAACAGAACAATCACAGAGTGTAGGTTTTAGGCAATAAGCAGGTAGCCTAGTTTTCTCAAAAGAAAAAGAAAATAATGGAAAACCGTAACATTCATTTGGAGGCCTCAAAGGCATAAAAAACCCAATTCCAACTGTTATAGGTCCCTGCAGGAGTCTACAAAAGAACTAAGCTTTTTAAGTAAGAAAACTAGATTTTGGCCCAGAGGGCCCTGTCATTGCTGCTTAATAGATGAAACTCTTTTGATACAAATATACTGTTTACTTCTCAGATTCAGCTTTCATAAAATATAACCTTTTTTTATGATTTATGACCCACAGAAAAAGTGTAGGATGGATTTTTAGCTCTGAATTGGTTGAATGTCAACAAGAAAAATATAGATAACATATAGAAATAGCAGGGTGTTAATGCCACACAAAATGATGAAATTATTTTTGTTTAGAAAAGTTAAGTTTGTTGTTCAGAGTTATTTGTGGGTGAAATTGAGGAAGGGTTTTGCCATTAAAACCACATAAAATACCTTATTTTAAGTCAGCATCGGACTGCTTAGACTACTCTAAGCGTGTTATGAATTTTACAGTTTTGGGCTGGATGCAAGTTCTTACTCAGGCAAACCTCCCAACCAAAGCCAATGTAAATTTTGTTTGAATCAGGGGCTCAGGTCCTTCAAACTGAATTCATGTAAAGTTTTAAAGCCTGATCCAAAGATGACTAAGGTAGTATAAAGACTCTCATTGACTATGGTGAACTTTGGATCAATACCTCAATTAAAAAATGTTTTCAAAATGTAAACATAATCCTTTCCCTTTTGATTTGTCTAATTTTTTTCTCTGTGACATCCATATTATATGCATATCTACTCAAATGGACTTATTAACCTTCTATTGGCCCATGATTGAAAAGAAATACAAGCAAGTTCTTGGTAATGGGAAATGAAAATACAAGTGCCATAGCTTTCAGGAATAAGACAAAAACATACAGAGTGGTGAGTAACTGTATGGGAGAAGATTGCACACAATTCCCCCTCCCTCCCCATCTCTTGGCTTGAATTGGTTTTTGAAACTTCTTTGCCTAGCATTAGCAATATGCTTTATTTTTTTTCCAGGTTGACCCTTTGTTCATGCTGTTTGCGAACCTGCTGAATATAAAAAAAAATGTTGATTTTTCTGGATGCTTGGGGAAATAGCCTGATCCAAGAAAAATTGCCCAGGAAGTTGGTGAAATGATTTAGCCTGCCACAGAGGCAAGGTTGTAAAAATTGAAAAGGTTTTCGCTTTTGACTCTTCCAAGTATTGTAGAAAGAGATATTTGTGAGTGTGTGTTTCTTGAAAACTGTCACTCAGCAAATTTAAAGAACAAACATATTAATCTTTGCACCCACACGTGTCCAGCCTTTTCTCTGTGATTCTGTCACAGTTTAGGATTTTAATCCATCATGTTTTGTGTGTTCAGTAATACTGGCTGCTAGAATGTGGAACCATTTGGTATTCACCATCCATCCATGGGCTTCCTATAGGAAACATTTGCAAATACTTTTCACTCGGTAGCAGCTTGCTTCAGATCTAAATGCTCCCTTCTCCTGTCCATTAGAGAGCAGAGAGAGGAGCATTAAATGGATAAAATAAAACTTGTGACAGTGGTTAGGAGAAGCAGCATGGCTGAAGGATCCCCTCCCCCTCCCACACCACATGTCTCTGGAGCCTGTGAAGTTCTCTGTGTAGGATCACAGATCTCTGCGGGTCACAGAAAGGGAGGCTGTACATGGCATACTCCTCTTCTAACCTGGCCAACTTCTAATGCCACAGCAATGCCTCTTGAGTTCATCTGGCCTTGGCAAGGGGGTAGTTCTTTCATAGTAGCCATTAGAGACTGATTCAGAGGGGAAGGCCATTTATGTGAATGTGTTGGCTTGTGTTCTACTGCCTGGAATCTGTGAGGTGTCGGCTTGTTGTGCCCAAGACTCCTCCCACACTGAGGGGAGCATGGGACAGCAACTCTGTGAGATTTAACTCTGTGTGTGGGGCTGAGTCAATCTGTGAAGAAAGTGGGCTTAGGACCTACAAAGACAGGATCCTCCTTTTCATGGCTGGGATCACCATGCCAATCTGCTTTTGTATGAAATAGGTGAGCTCTTAACAGATCTCAGTCCAAGTTACAATATCACCAGGCTCTACACAGACAATCCAGGGAGCTTGACTATGTAGTTGAAAACAAGGCTCCCTTCATAGCCTTCAAGCCAGATGAAGTGAAGAAATGATATTGTTATTGAAACTACTTTGACAGGGTTTCAAAAAGCAATAGCTAGTTGATCACCAAGAGCTGGGGCACAATACAATGCAATTTACAGTATCTTCCCATGTAAGTACCTCAAGGCACCATACAATAAAATAGTCAAAGGTCAGCATAGCTCATCCATAAATTTAATTAAAAATCTTTTAATCTTACTCTTAAGGCTTCTAATGGCCAGATACTGATTATTTGCATATATGTGCGGGTATATTCACTGCGTTAAGGCTTTCAGAATCCTTTCATGAGGCAGCACCAAAATATGAAAATTATTAATCATTACAAGTAGCCTCAGGGCCACTCAGTGAGTGTCACTTGTGTGACAGCAGATAGAAAGGTCTAATTCAGGGTGCTTGTTACTATAAATTTCCCATGGGTGGTCAAGACTAAAATCCATCCATATACAGTGACGGCAGTTGTAGAGTACCTCATATGTCCACCAGTCCAGATGTGTTATTTTTCCAGATGTTCTGGGAGCAGGTGGGTCGAAAGGGCTGCCATATATTGGTTGTTTTAGTTTTACGGGTACAGAGGATAAATGATCATGTTTTGTATGGATAGACTATTATATATAGTCTATATATTGTCATTTTAAAATATTGTACTGCATATTTTTAAATGTGTGAAAAGCAGTTTGAAGACTGGGATAGGTGCTTAAATCCTAAGTAAGTGAATAAAAACAATTACATCCCAGACAGCTTAAATTCTAAATTCACTCATCACTGCCCTCTTTGAGGCTCTTATTCAGGAAGGCACTTAAACAAGTGCTTAACTTTAAGCAGATGGTTGAATTTTTAGCACATGCTTAAGTGCATTCCCAAATAGGGACTGATTTAAGCATATGGTTAAGTGCTTTCCTGAATTGCAGCCCAAATCTCCTCATTTGCTTCACTTTGCCCATAATAGGTTAATTAATGTCTGCACAGACCTTTGAAAAATGTAAGGTGCTACATAAAGCCCCAATTGTGCAAAACAGTCCATCAACAAGGACTCTTACAATTGGCCTGGGTCCCTTTGTGCAAGCAAAAAGATTCATGCTGGTCAGTCCTTTTGCAGAAGAGGGGGCCTGTTTTTCAAAGGTTTTTAGGCATCTAAAGATGCAGAGAGGCACCTCGTGGGGTTGTCAAAGCCCCTAATCAGGGAAGATTGGTGGAGTTAAGTATCTAACCTGCTTAGGCACTTTTGAAAATCCCAGTCAGCATCTATCTATATCCTCAGGCACCTACATACATTTGAAAATCTGGCCCAGAGGTCTTTGAGACACTTGTTACAATTTCTACTTCTTCTTAGCGTAGGCGCCACGTTCCTCTGGTGGCACGTGACCAGGATTCATCACCGAATTTTGTCCACTGGGTGGATCCTCAGCTTTCCGGGGCTGGGTACTGTTGAGGAATGCAACATGAACTCCGATCCATGCCCCCCACAACCTCTGTTGAAGTCACCATGGGTTGTAAATGCATATATAATACCAGAATGTATACTTTATTATGATGTCTAGAAATAATCTCTGCTGGAAAGATAAAACTAATTGATATCTGAAGATTCAGTCATGGAATCAAGCACAATCATTTTTCTTACAATATCTTGGTAGACTGTGTGGCAGAATTTTTTGCAGGCCTTTAACATGACCTCAGTTTTGTGCCCAGAGTTTGTAGATGCAAATAAGTGTGGGCATAATTTAGGGCACTTACAAGTCTAAGTACCTGATCTGGGGGTGTAGTCAGGTGTTTAGACATTTAAATCAAACCTATAAATAATTGTGGACATAATTTTCTGCCTGAAACTATCTGCCCCCATAATTTCAATTACATCAAATACAATATAGTTATTACAGTAGCACAATAGCAATATTCATATAGCCCAATTTGTGGAATAAGTGTATAAATGAAAGGTAGGTAATGAAGATGTAGAAGAAGGTCATATTCAGAGTGATGGGAAAAGTAAATAACTTTAGAAGAAGTATTTTGGATAGATTGTAGTGGAGAAGAGGGGAGAATCAAGGAGGCAAGAGAAGAGAAGGCTACAATAATCAAGGTAAGATATGACCAAGGCATTGACAAGAATTCTAGTGGTGGGAAAAGTAACGTATGGCCAAATTTTGATTACATAAAAGACACAGAAGCCACAGGATTTACCAAGAGACTGAATATGGGGGAGAAATGGAAGAAGAGTTCAAGACGACACTGAGGTTGCAAGCCTGGGAGGCACTACAGATGGTGGAGCTGTGAACGGATACTGAGAAGCATCAGGGTGGAAAGGAATCAAAAGAAATAAAAAGGCTTGTTCAGTCTGCAACAAAGAGTTGACTGGCTGTTCACAGTCTCCATCATTAGTTTAATTTGGTCTTTACCAAACACTAATCTCTTCTGGATCTATCTCTGAATTACCTTGTTCTGTCCATCACTTGCTCTCTAGCATTGTCACTCACTCTTCCCTTTCCCCCAGCACACTTCACTCTGTGATTTCCAATCCAGGAATCTTCTTGGCTACCATATTCCGTACCTTTCTGTTGATGCCATGGTTTTTACTTTTAATTCTTTCCTCTTTATCCTTCACTCCTTTATTCCTTTCTCATAGACTTTAAGGCCAGAAGAGACCATCATGATCATCTAGTCTGACCTCCTGCATGCCACAGAACCTCACCCAGCTACTCCTATAATAGACCCATAACTTCTGACGGGGTCACTGAAGTCCTCAAATCTCGATTTAAAGACTTCAAGTCTCAAATCATTCTGCCCTCCAGTTTAATCCTGAACCTCATCTCTTCACCTTCTTGCTGCTCTTTGCCTGTCTCAAGCAAATAATCAGTAACATCACGATGATAATCACAGGCTGCAGTGAGAAGTAAATATTGTACTCACATTATTTTTAACCAGCATTAATTTCAATAATAAGAATCACAAGGGATCAGTTTCCTAATGTTTTTATGCAGCCACTCCAAAAAGAATCCTCAAATGCTTTCCCCCTGTTTCATTAACATATGAAACAATTTTAATGTTACAGTCCAGCCCCTAAAAATGTAGAGACATATTCACTGGACATTCCAATCCTCAACAGTATGTGTGAAACAGGATCCAATTCATAGTGGAAATAAAACTAAAGGTTATTAAATACTGGAACAATTTACCAGGGGGTGTGCTGGAGTCTTCCTTACTTGAAATCTTTTAATCAATATCAGTTGTCTTTCTAGGTGATATGTTCTAGTACTACCAAAGTTATTGAGCTCAGTGCAAGGATTACTGGGTGAAATTTGTTGGTATGTTATGTGGAAGTCAGACTAAATGATTCAATGTTTCCTTCTGACCGTAGAATCTATGAATCTAAAACATTTACCATCCATTACCAAGCCTAGTCAGACTTTGAAGGGGGATCTTTTTTGGGGGGGCTTGGAGGTGAAAGAGTAGCAGAAGAGGCTGTCATCTTTCATTCCACTGAGATACATGATCAAACCAACTTACTCCCTTCCTTATTCTTTCAAATTCACACAGGATCCCCGCTTTCTTGTACTAGTCAACAGATTGGCAATTTCTGGCTCTTGGATTGGTGGTCATTCTCCCACAGCAGAAGTATTTTCATCTTCCCTTTAACCCACTTTGTAATTGCTCTTTTGAGTTCTACACCTTGCTAGTTCTTTCAAGCACATCAAAGACATTTATGGTCAGTAAAATTCACTACTTCATAGCAGTAGCTAAAGCCTTAACTAGAAATGCTAAATGGGTCTGGCCATCTTGTTCGTTAGCGCTAAAAGAGGTAGCTTTACTTCTAAGATTCATTTAGCTAACAGCACTGCATTTTACACTTGCTCATTGGCCTGTGGTAAAGTGAGCTTGTGGTGCTATGCTTAATGTACTTTTCTGTTTTGAAGGTTGAAAATTTGGCTCGTTCAGCAGTTTTACATTCTTTTATGTGACAAAGCAAAGTGCTTTTCAGATACTCCCTTTGAGGGGCACTAAGAGGTAGTAGTTAATAATGAATAAAGTCACAACAATCAACTACTAGTTGTTTGCCGTGAACCTCCCTGTTGGCAATGGAAATGTTCTGGGGGGTACCTGGTTTTATCCTCCTTCTGGCTGGAATGGGGAAGTTAGGCATCTGACTCCTTTGGGCTCCATTGAAAATCCCAGCCTCTAGCAATATTGCAAAACACAGAGTAGCCCCATTTTGCTTCGATGTTGCTGGAGGCCACTATATGATCTTGCTCACTGTCTACAAATGTACAGCATGTTGGGGCTTGATTCTGGTCTTATTTGTGCCATCTAATTCAGGAGTAACTCCTTTTAATATGATGGCATTCTCCAGTGTATGTGAGATTGTAACACAACGTCCCCAGTTGCATCCTTGGCAAACTTCTAATAAATGCTCCAGGGTGTGGGTGTAACAAGGTCAGAATCAGCCTATAATTTTGTTTGCTAAATCCCATTGAAATAAATTGGCCACTTGCATTATTGATTGTTACTAAGTTGTGTCTATAAAGAGTAATTCCCACTAATACTGGGGCATGAAAATGCTAAAATAATTCACCTGGAAATAAAGATAAGGATCTGAATAAAACTCACAAAAGCAAGGAAATTCATTCAGCCTGAAGACTATAATTTCACCTAAAATTTGCAGCACATGATATATGACCACACACTGTTCTGAAATGTCTTGATATGGGGCTTTTTGGACTGTGGTGTGCACAGAAAGGAAGATTTCAGTCTGACCCTTATTTCTGTAAGAACAAATCTTGGAGATTTTAATCATGTCTTGTCTACAACAGGAATTTTTCCTGATTAAAGACTGCTAGATTTAACCCATGGAGTTTTTGTCGAACCACACAGCTGGGGGAGATTTTTAAAGGCACGAAGGACAGTTTAGACATCCGACTCCCATAGAAAATCAATGGTATTGGATGTCTGACTGCTTTTTGTGCCTTTGAAAACCTTCCCCTTTGTTTTTGCTCCAAACCCAAACAAAACAAGACAAGCCCCTTGTTTGGGGATAATTTGTCTCTAGTTCAATCAATCTCATTAATGGCATCCCTTGCTCTCCGCTATTCATTCATACGCACATAGAAGAAATCAGATTTACTATTAAAGGGGTACAGATTGCAATGGTCGCTGGTCTTTGTGTATGTGTGTGTGTGTATATGTGTGTGTATATAGGCTCCTTGCAGATAGACACACACATGCTAGGCCTACACACAGTTCTAGATGTCAATTCGTGACCAAAACTGTGAAATATGCTGCATTTATGATGTTGGTCAGAAACAGCATTGGATAATTTATTAAATATTATAAAGGTGAGTCAGTTCCATAAAGTATAGCACTCTGTTGTTTTCAATGGAGTTGCACCCACTTGTGCCAACAGTGAATTTGGCCCATATTCAGTTGAATAGTTTCCCCAAAATTTTACCAATAGAACAAGTTTTGGTGAACTGTCCAATCTGTTTTGACTTATTTTGTTTTGTTCCTTATCCTTCAGCACTGACTGACATCCTTAAGCGCGATATACATGAGAGGATTTGGTCCAAAGATTGGTGCTGCTGCAGGTGCATTGGAATTAGTGAGGCTATTTGGGTAAGTAACTTGTTCACCACTGTGATTAAAGAGTTCCCAATGTAGCCCACGATTTCCCCATTGATCCTTTCTTTAAATGTTTTTTGATATGGCTGCAATGTTCCTTAGGTTGTGTTTTTAACAGCAATTTCTATACAAGTCTCCCAGAGGAATATGTTTCCTAGAGGATATAGGTATAGGCAGCTGGAGCAAGCATCGGCAAATGAATGAGCTAACAGCCAGAAAAAATACTCTTGTTAATTACAGCACAATGTCGGCCAGTGATAGAGAAGAGACTGGATTTGACCAAATTGTCACAGGCTGGCAAATTCCTGACTGAATTGATACAAAGCGTAAAAGACTTCTGCTAATCTATCTGTTGGCCTGGGGAAAACTAGGCAGAGCCTGCTTCAGCTAAATCCTTCTCACAATTACCATGTCCTGTTCCACTAATTGCCACTTCAACAAAAGCCACATTGTATAGGTTTTACTACTCTCAATAGCCTTAAGCCGCATTTTGTCAAAATTTCTACGGTTCTATGACAATATCATTTCAAGTGCTGTGACACCCTGATCCTCTGTCTACCTACGCTAAGGAGGTTGAAATCACACTGTATCCAAGTTTATGCAAGAGAATAAGAACGTAACCAGTGCCAATTTGTCGGTAGCTCTAATACTAGAACAGCAATGGTGCATAAATAAGTTAAATTAAACTAGCAGATGGCTTACAGATTTCTCCCTTCCCTGCACAGTAGTAGCCTGGAAGTTTTCATATTATTTAAGACAATTCTACAGCTACCTTACAGCATAATTATTCACTGATAATGCTAGTGTCACAAAATTGGCTCAATAACTTATCATGAAAGCATCTGACCCTGTTACATTTCATTGATTTGACTTATGAGTAAAAGTGCACATTTTGTCCTGGAACCGGCAAACTCTGACATATACGAGTACAAACTGTGCATAAATTTACTCACATGCATAAGCATTTGCAGGATGGAGGCTTTGGTTTTCTAGGATCGCTTCAGTTCAGATAAAATTTTAGGCCCCTCTTTTGAAAAGTATGTGCTGAAGTGCTTTCCTTAATCAGGACTTTTAAGCATAAATGAGATAACAAAATATTGAGAAAACTAATGAACAGCAATCTTCACTGTGACTAAATCAAAATTACAAAAAGAAACAATAATCAATATGTTTTACAGTTCAAGAGTTCATCATGCACTGGTCAAATGCACAGCACAATGGATAGGCTGCATCCCTGCGTTATGGATTCCCACATTTATGTGGCAACAGAAGTAAATAACTGAAAGAACAATCATGTTGCAAGAATGTAAAACCAAGCTGGACTTAATGGTGTGCTATATTTAAGAGAGTGATGTGGCCCAAATAATATTCACTTTGTCTTTTCCTTCAAGCTTGGCTGCCTGCAAGGACCAACTAATTCAAAAGAAACCATTTTTCTCCAATTATATCACCAATAAAATGCAATATGCATTACACTCTCTTGCACTGAATGACAACACATGACATACCAAAATGTAGTGCTGAGTAATGCAAGTGTTAGAAATGCAAATAAACAATTATTCTAAATGTAGTTGCAGGGGACAGAGTAATTACCTACTTGCAACAGATACCCCTGAGTGACAGGGAAATATGAAGATGTTATATTATAGCAGAATAATCAGATAGGAAAGACTGGCTCATTTAATGGCTCGATAGTGGGATATAAAACTTTTTGCCTCTAAATCGCCTGTTCAAATCCAGTGTAAGCTGGAGGAAAATGTGGAAGTGTATGGTCACTCTTTTTCCTCTCCTGACTTGTAACTCCTCTTCTTTTGTTTCTCACAACTCTGCTGTTGTGATTATGAGTCAAATGCTTTACCCGACTTCATTCCCTTTGCACCCTTCTGCCAATATTCCTGGTGTTGGTCAGGGGTAAGAAAGAGGGGAGCCAGGATGACCTGTGCTCTATCAGCCCAAGCCAGCAGACACATCCCTAGACGATTGCTCCATGCGGCAGTGCCAGAACTGCTCTAAATTATCCATGGATTGGGTTTGGCCTCAGGTTCACCTAAGAATTAGGGAAGCTAATGGTGAGTTTGGCCCCTTATGCGTAATATTGACACAGATCCTCAGCTATGGGTGAGGAGCACAAAACTTTACTTGGGTAGATGGGGCCATCGGCAAGGGGAAAGGGTTGGACCTGCTGCCTTCCCCTGCAGCCTGTCAGGCCATAGCCTGGGAGGTCGCCAGGCCTGAGCTCCCCAGCTCAGCCTGCCCCTTCCCCAGCAGTGCTCTAGCCTCAGTATCCTTCGCTCCTTCAGGCAGCTAGGTCCATCTTCCTCTCAAGCTGGAGGAGACTGTTCAGCTTCAGTCCCACAACACTCTTATAGGGGCCAGCAGGGCACTGATTGGGGCATGGCTCCAGCTATGGCTGCCTCCCCAGTCAGACTTTTTGCTGCTTTCCCCAGCTGCAGCCTTCTGCAGGGCTGCCTTTAACCCTTGTTTACTGGAGTGGGGCAGCATCTCCCCTACGCCCAGAATGAAGTTACACCATATTGTGGCCCTGATTGTGTTGCTGTTATGATGAACTATTATGACTGCTAATTATTATTTATTATTATTTGTACAGCATCCAAGTGTGTTAGGCAACTTACAGCACAAATAGGTAACCACGTTCCCTCCCTGTCCCCAGAAAGTTTACAATCTGGCTTTAGACATGGTGTAGTCAATAATAGTAACAGACTATAGGGAAGGAATTGATTGATGAAGGACGGGGGCAACATTGACAATTAGGACTGGTTGAATCCACCATAATAAATCAAGTTTTCAGAGAAAAAGATCAAAGTGGTGTATTCAAAATGGCACCACAGAATCTCATGGGACTTGTGGTTCAGGAGACATATGCTCCTATTCTCCTCTGTGTGTTGGGCTCCCTGGTCAGACTACATCTCAGATGTTGCACCGCTTTCTCCACTCTTGGTGAGGGGACAGAGTGTGTCAGAGCAATCTCTGATTGTGGTACATCATGGGAGATGTAATCTGACTAGAGAATCTTGCCCATAGAGAAGAATGGGAGCTTAAACATCCAAACTACAACTCCCATGAGCATTATGGCACCATTTTGAATAAAAATATTTCTGTTTTCAATGTTTTACTGACAAATTAAAATGTCTGTGGAAAATGTTGATGAAAATAACGACAAAAATTCATTTTTGTCTAAATTTTCCAGAACCCACCCTCTGTTTTCGGACTAGCTCTATTAACAATATCCTGGGGTTCTCTCGTTTAGATGTGCACATGGTTCAATTAAAAGTGGGTTTAATGATAATAGTTTTTTGACTGTCAGTCTTGTAGGCAACATGGAAGAAATTTATCTGAGGAGAAGTAGTAGCGTGACTAATACAGAGACGGCATGGCATGCACAGTACTCTTATGGCCAGATTAACTAGTGATTGTGGCCTTGACACCACTCAAGTGTCATAAAGGAGCTGTAATCTGGATTCAGATGCCTCACAGAGAATTCTGCTTGTGTAGTAAAACACTCTGCTTGGTAGAACTGGACCATTGCCAACTCTGTGCTTCTTATCATATTCCCCCAAGGTTGTAGGTACGCAGGAGGCAGGCTGTGCCAGGGAGGACTGAGGAGCACCTCTTTGCTATACCAATCCTATACAATGGCCTTGCAAGATCCTCTGTCAAGAGCACAGTTTAGAGGTGCCCAGGAGCATCTCTAAATTGTGCTGGAGCTAGGCCTGACCCTCAAACCGGGGGAGTTGTAAATAGCTTCTTTGTGACTTTCCCCGGCTTTTCTCTTCTGCAGTTAGCAGAGCTCTGATGCAGGAAAAAACCTTGAACTATGCCGAAAAGTGTTACATAAGTGGTGGTGGGAGAAGTGAATGAAAGACTGTCTTCCTTGGGGGAGACAAGGGGCAGGTGATGACTTATTAATGTTGAAGATGTCTGTGTTCTAAAACTGTACTCAAGAATGGGCCCTGGAGCATGTTCTGACTTCAGCTGACTGGATTATTCTTTTCTTAATGTTATATATGTGAGACAAGTTAGCATCTCTGGTTCAGGTTTAAAACGATAAAGGCAAAGGGTGTAATCCTGGCTCCGTTGAAGTCAGTGGGAAAACTCACATTGACTTCAATGAGGTCAGAATTTCTCCCAAGGTATTCAATGCTTTCATTTATTAAGGGTCCCATTTTGATCTTGCTGGTGTCCCTGTTCCAGCTGGAGGGTTTTCATGTATAATATGGACTTTGATTCTGTGATGCATGTCACATTTTTCAGCTTCATATGGAAGTATTTTGCCCTCTGATGACTTATATCAGTTCTCATACATTAGGGATCTAAATTTATATGTCCTATTCTGTGTGATAATTCAGTCCATGAAACTATATGTAAAAATGTCTCCTATCAGCAGTGCTTTCTAAAATTATAGAAAAAGTTAAAATTTAAAAAAATAGTTTTGGCATGTATTGTTAGCATGAATTATTTTGAAGAAAAACACAAAAACAATAAATTTTGAACATACGGCATTGTCAGTGATATACCTTACCTAGAATCCCCATCAAGATCAGTGTTCTATAGAGAGTAACAGTTGTGCCCTTTTTCTAATATGGCTAGAAACATCTTGTTAATTTCCCCGTATTTTGTTAGGTGCATGGAAAATATATTTTATGAGCAGGTGTTCTTTTACTTTATATAGGAAGCATTAAAATTGATACCACTTTCCTTTAATAAGACCAGATAATGGCACAAAATCTGAATCTATTATCATGAGGAAGACTGTAACAAGGACTGGAAATGAAACAAATGTAATTTGTTCTCATTACACCATTCATGTTGCAAACTTGTGGACTTCTTAGGGTCTGTGCTTTACTTTGCAATAGCAACTATCACTGTATAGTACTATGATAGATTTTATTTTAAAAAGATAATCAATAGCACATTCA
Source organism: Sternotherus odoratus (assembly GCA_032164245.1). NCBI lineage: Eukaryota > Metazoa > Chordata > Testudines > Kinosternidae > Sternotherus > Sternotherus odoratus. The sequence goes on along the minus strand of JAVMKO010000005.1, from coordinate 91,054,330 downwards.
GGGATGTGTCTTTGTGTGTTTATGGTGGCCCCATCTCTTTTAGTAGGTTGAGTTGAAAAACTATCCAGCAGGTGAAAAAATGTTCTGCTACTAACATAATTCAATTTTACATTAAATGGTTACCAAATAATCCTATATAGCAATGAGAATGGGATGCATTTCTACCTGCTGGCAGATATCTTTACAAAGTAATAGGTATTAGTACTGTGTGGACATAGAATTCTGGTTGCACTGAACTGTGTGCATTTTACTTTAGATTACAATTTTTTCCAGCAACCATACTATACTATGATGGAAAAAACCCAGGAGTCTAAAGCAAATGATACAGTAAATATACAGGCAATGACATTCTTTTTTGTACAATATATAAAATAGGCCATTAGTCTGCCAGCAACAGTTGTCAGTTGTGTTCTTATTTAGAGTAATTTCCCCACTAATATGGCATATTCAAGCCAGATATCTCACAATGGTGAATGTGGTTTAATGATTAGATTTCAGGCAGAGAAAATGAGTCTGATATTTATCAGAAGTTGAATATTGTATCCTCCAAGAATAAAATTGGGTTGTGGTTTTAAATTTGTTATTGCATAAAGCAAAACTATTTTGTTGAAGTTGATAAAACTTATTTTCCATGACGTTTAGCGAGGTATAAACGTAGAAAGTGGTTTGTTGTGCAAAATTTACTACCCTATACATGTGTATCAGACATACTACAGCGGTATGGTTCTGTGAATTTAAAATTCCTGTGAAAAGATGAATACAAATGTAAACAAGAAAAGGTGCAGATTACTCCTGGGATATATAAGGTTTGTGTCATGGATTCTATGGAGTCCCCTACACTCATAGCCTTCACTCATTTCTCAATGGTGTGGATCACCCACATGTTTGACAATCTAAAGGCTTTGGCTCAGAGCCTGGAATACAGTGCACCACTAGTGGAATCTGGGCACCAGACTGGTGTATAATTGGACACCGGAGGATCATCCTACTGCTAGAGTCTCCTCCAGTGGCATAGCGCCAGCATTGCATTTCTTATGCCACCTCCTTCCTTGCTGCCAACTCAGAGGAAGCATGGCTGGGGAATAGGGGATGCCCTGTTGACCGCTAGCTATGATATGAACCCTTGGAGGCCATCAGCAGCTGGCATAAATTAAAGCAATCTGGAGGCTGTTCTGATTTATGTCTGGGGACCAGAGTGGCACACAGCCAGCCCAAGCCAGGGTGACCGCATAGACCATTGTCTCCCAGAAAGATGAGGCAGGGTCTTCTCTTACTGAATGACAACCAAGGAATGATTGAATAGCTCAGGTGACCCAAAGACAGTCTGCAGCTGAAAGCTCTGAAATGGAGCAGTCGTTGGGGACAGGAGCATAACTCATCAGAGTAAAGAGTCCTACGATAAATGGGATATACTGAGGAAAGGTGGTGGCAGGAGAAACCTACTCTTCCTCCCTCAGCTTCTAAAGTCATAAGGACCCCAATATCTATTATCCCCACTCTTCTGTGTATTTGTAACCTCCATTATCCTGGCATGGAAAAGAAAGGACAGGGATCTGTGAAGATCATTTGGTACAGTGTAGTTTGATTATACAAGCAGCTATACACCTGGCTTTTACAGAGAGGGTGTAGATTTCATATCAACATCGGGATAAAGTCCTGTGGCATGGTCTCATGTGGCCATGGTCAGCTGACTTGAAGTCATGGGGTTCAGGTACCAGGGCAGAAACTCTGTAGACATTCAGGCTGAGGCTGGAGCCCAAACTCAGAGGGGGAGGATGCCAAAGCTCAGGGTCCAGCTGAAGCCCGAACATTTACATATCAAATTTTCAGCCCTGGAACCTGAGGTCTGTGAGCCTGCATCAGCTGACCTAAGCCAGACATAGGGTTTTTATTAATCCCTGTTTAGATATAACCTCGGTCATCCCTTATACACAAGGCTTGGTCACCGGGATTGGTCAGATTAGTTGGAGAAAGCAAGGGCTCAACTCTGAATTTTGCACTTGCTCCCTAACCCTAAATTAGGCTGAATCAAAAACCCGATGCTCATTTTGCAGGGGATAATAATCAGGTTCAAATGTTGATGTTGATAAGGGGAGTAGGCAGCTCACGGGCAGCATGTAGCATGTGTGCACTTAACTGTACATATCAGCAGAAGCCACCTTTTGAACCTCAACCTTTGACTGTTTTAAAGTCTCTCTTTATAAAAATGCCCAAATGCACCCATCTACAACACAGAAAAGCTGCCTAGAAAATACCACATGCAGGAAAACATCTGAAAGCCCAAATCTTTCCTGTTCTTTTACAGTCAAATCAATTAAACTAAAATTGGAGGGGAAAAAATCACTTCCACCCTGAGAACTTTATGTAAAGTTTCAGCCTGTGGCAAATTTGTACAATTGAGTTATAACCTCTTGAAAAACAGTGCTCATAATGGAAATTCTGACAGAGCCTTAACTACTTCTGTGTGAATGGTGCTGCTATAATTAAGTCTGCCTTCAGAGTACACCCATTAATATTTTAAAGATTTTTAATTAAAATAATTACATTAGTTTATGAAAAATACTTTACCCCTTAAATATTTGTAATATAGAAAATATTCCAGACCTTGTCTCCCCCCCCCCGCCCCCTTCCCCTTTTTGACTTCTCATTGCCATTTGGAGGACAGGTTTCTCTTCTTTTATTTCCTTTTACTATTCTCTAATACTCCTCTACTGTTCTGAGTCTTGAAATTGTTCTCCCACAACACTGTGTATGTGGTGTCTTATGTAAGCTCTTTGAGACCAGGGACATGTCTTATCTCTGTTCTGCAAAGCTCTGTGTAATTTATCCAGAAACTAAAGCGGGTGCAGGCGACACAGCTTGTTGTTGTTTCCATGGTGTGTCTCTCCAGTGACACATGATACCAGCTCCCTGAGATTAGCACTGGCTGCTTGTTGCTTTCTGGGTGGTGTTCAACATGGCCGCCTTGATTTATAAAGCCCTAAATGGCTCAGAACATGAGAGACTCCACTTTCCCCAGAGTCAGTGGCATTGCTTAAGCTGCAGGTGCCTTAGTATAAAAGAGAGGGGGCTGCCGGATGGGCATTCCACGAGAGGCTTTGGAATTCACTTTTCTGACTTTGGTTCTGACTTCACCCACAATGCACTGATTTTAGTTCACAGCAAGGCCAAGGCCCATCTCTTTACCTACACTTTCAGAGGGAAAGTATGTGCAATAACGGTTAGTATTAGTACGTGTGCTGGGGTATTGTTTGGGTTTGATCCCTCTGGTTGGTTATTTCTGCTCTTCTGGCTTTATACGGAAGCTGCTGATTTTATCCTTATGTCGTATTTTCATTGTTTAAAAGATGGCTAGAACCCGGAGCTGGTGCTATTAAAATAGTAGTTATAAACAAAAATGAATGAATAAATACATTACCTATTAATAACATCTAGATGCAAATGAACCAATAATTAGATGATTACCGAGCAGGTGTTTTTTTCCTTACCTATTGGAAGAAATGTTCTTCAAGAAACTCCATATTTGACTTCTTTCAATATATCACTAAAATGATGCTAAAGCAACACTAAATGGCTGACCTCTCAGATATAATCGGGGTAATTTTATTTCTGCATCATTTGTTTTTGTTAATTCCAACACTGTTATATCAAAGGCTCCTATTACTTGTGGGTCAGAGTCCCCGGGAAATGAATTAGTAGGCAAGTGATATGGTCACAGGAATGTGATAAATTGCATAAATGTATGATAAATCTATCACATACCCGTGAACTGTGCAATGGAGCACACAAATATCACCTCCATATATGATACTTTATTTAGAGACTACAATGCTGATGTATAAAACTATTTGTACACAAGAAAAAGTCTGATATGGATAATTTAACCAACCAATATAGACTGAAATAAAGCCGAATCTGGCATCTGCCAAACAAATGAGATTCCAAACAGATGCTACTATTGACTTATACTTGAATTCATTTCATCTTTATTTTATTTAAACTGTACCTAACCCCTCCAAAACAAACAAACAAACCCAAAACTGTGTCCAAAATAAGACATGGATAAATTTTGAGCAATCTCATCATTTGAATAATCAGCCATTTAGTGACATGTCTAGCCCTATTTAATGACTGAATCTGTAAAAGTATGACCTCAAGCACTGGTTAACTTTAAAATAGCTGTGCCCAGTGCATGACATAGCCAACAGGAAGCCATTAGAGCTCCAACAATTACCATTTACATCCATTGACGAAGTCCCTATTTTATTTTAATCTGCTTAAGTGCATTTTCTGCACGAGGTTAAAATATAAATCCCTTCTCCTGAACAAGACTGGTTTTCTGGCTGACTTGAGAGCACAATTTACAACTGATTTAATTTGTTCTTCACAAACATTCCTAATGACATTACCCTGGTGCATATACTGACTGCCTCCTCTTATTCCATTAACTCCCAAATCGGGTTTAAAGACCATATTGATGCTAGATGTTATTATGGGTGATTATCAAAACAACAGACAATGGGGCAAAGTGTTTACTAACTGGTTTATATATAATTTCTGTAATAACTACAACAGATGGTAATGCTACAAACAATAAATCAAGCTTTTCACTGCTGAAATAAATTGGCAGCCTGCAGTACAGAAATGCTGTATGTAACTATATACAGATGCTTCAGTCATCAACTGTATTGTTCATCTTATTAGAAAATGGGTCTGTTGTTGCTATTACAGGAAATCTTTCCATTTGCAATTACAAATGTATATTTTCAATTAAAATTGTTTTTAACTGCTAAACTGGTTTAAGTATACTTTAACCTTTGATTACAAATAGAGTTATCACGTACTGCCAAGCTGGTTTGAGGCATTTGTTTGTGTATATGAAAGTTCATTTGCAAATTGTTTTTCCACTCCATAAATATATTTGTGTCTTTCAAGAATCCTCTGGTGAAAAGGCAGATATGGTAATTTTAAAGTTAATTAAATAGTAGTTGTGTAAGAGGAAGCTTTATAAAACTGTTTTTAAAACAATATCAAAACCACAATTAATTCCAATCGCTTTTGTTTGTAGTAATTTATCAAAACATTCCTCTCCTAAACTGTCTCCTTCTATCTCCTTTGTTAAGAGCTGATTTCATGTTTTCACATTCATGTCACCATCAACAGGCTTTTTGGGGCTTGTGAGAAGCAGAGGCAAAATTAGACAGCATCTGCTCAACAAGCGACATTATTTTGTCATCTTTTCTCATAGTGGGGGGAGATGGGAGAGAAAAAAAAATACAAGATTCAAGAATGCAGAATACTCCTGCTACAGGCAATGGTACCCATTAGGCCTGTTATTTGTTCGAAGAAAACAAATGAGAACTTCTACAAATTCTGGAATCACCTAACAAAACAGATACCTGTCCATAAATATGTCAGTCAATATGTTTAATACATTTCCTTCTTTATCAATCACTTTTACCCACTCTTCAGCAAGGTAATTCACATATCAATTGGCAACATTTTCAAAGCAGTTTTTTAAGCTACTTTCAAAAGTGACAGGTTCTTAGGCCCACACCCTCAAAGTTATTTAAGCATCTAATTCCCATTGATTGCAATGGGAGTTAGACTCCTAAAGTCCAGATTTTAAAAGATATTCTGGGTGCCTAAAGTTTCAGATCAAGCATGTATGGTATTTTCAAAAGCTCTCAGGTGCCCAATTCCCACTGAAATCAATTCAGTATATGCATGAGGGTAAAGTCATTTTTAGAAGTCTGGCCCTAACATCCAGATTTTCTTGTTGCTTAACTCTCTTTGAGTTAAATGGGAGTTAAGCACTTAATTACCTCTGAGAATCTGGACCTAAGTGTTTAAGTCACTGCTGAAAATGACATTTAGGCTGTGCAACAATGAGTTGTACAAGGCCTAAATATTTAAAAATCTGGGCATCTCACTTTTGAAAATGGAATGTAGGCATCTACATTACCAAAGTGCTTTTTAAAATTACTCCTTGTGAGACAAATCACTTTCTAAAAATATATAGTCTCCTTTGTAAATAAGGGATTTTTTAAAATTGAACTTCAATAGAGCTGGAAGCAGGAATACAGTTTATTTTATTTATGATCAAGATACTTTTTAACAGTTATAATGAGTATTACAGAAGGGAAGATGAAAAATAAAATAAAATGTATTACACAAATGAAAAAATAACAAATCAACAAAAATATTTTAAAATTCCTTTGGAATAATACTTTTTAATGAACAATAATTTCACACTTTATGCTAAAAACTGCTGAAATATAATTTCAAAAACTCTGAAAGCAAACAACCCCCCCAAACCTGGGTGAAAACAATAAATAACACAAAGAACAATGCAAAGCAATTTTTTTTTTTAAAAAAAATTGATGTTAGTGAGAATATGCCACCTTTGGCATTATACAAGTTTCTCAAGTAAATGTATTTTTATCTGTTCATTAATAAAGATACCAACTACCTAGATAGGATCTCACCAGTATCTCTCATATAGTTTTGCTTTGAATTCTACCACAGATTTCAAATGAAAAATAAATAAATAAAGCTCAAAGCTCTAATATGATCTTTGTTCAATTATTTCATATACAAAAGACTTGGAGACTGTAGATACAAGTACCAAAGGAACTTATGTTCACACAGTAATGTGAAGTCACAGTTAAAACACAAAGACATTTAAGAGTAAAAAGCAATTGGGTGAATAATTTGTTATGAGAAATACCTTCAATTAATTTCACTGCTTTTTTGTTTCCAAATTGTCTGTTCTCACAGAGCAGTTTTCTTTAATTAATCTGTTATTTAGAATGATTCTCTGAATAATTTCTGTGAACAATTCTTGGGGGCCATATCCTCAGGTGTTGGAGGATGGAGCTCAATGGACTTACACTGTTTTATGCCATCTGGCAATATTACCTTTACACTGTAACTTTGTTTGTCAGTGGTTTTGGGACTCCATAGTCTGAAATATGTTTTCTCCAAAATAGTCACTGCAGAATTCCAAGGAGAAAATCAGTCCATGGGAATCATGATTTGTTTGTGAACAATTTGTTAACGAGTAAAGAGTTGACATTTAGGTTAGCTCTTCAATATGAATAGTTGATAATACAAAGGAATAAAAGATATATGAGCACATCTTTATAACTGTTTGGGCCTAATTCTGATCTCACGTATACCAGTCCTACACCCACTGTAACTCTGTGATGTTAATGGAGATAGTATTGATTTACACCAGTATAAGTGAGATTCATCTGTAGATCTTGAGATTCTTTACAAAGGTGGGCAAAGCATTATCAACCCCATGTTAGAGATGAGGAAACTGAGGTCAAGCCCAAGGTCATTTAGCAGGTCAAGGTCACCTCCATGTCCCTTGATGCCCAATCTTAGCTCCGGAAAGAAGTGTTTTATCCAAGTTAAATATTCACCAAGCAGTTTCCCTGATAGCTGCAGCTTTTTAATGTACGTGTCCTGAAACCCTAAGATCAGAATCACTCACAAGGCGTATTGTCCACGGAGCTCATGTCAGTTCTCTCAATAAATAAAATAGTGGGAAAAATAGCAACAGCGGCAGCCTCAGGAAGACGAGTAGCTCACCAAAGTCCAGATGCAGGGCCCATTTGAGTCAATGGGAGTCGGGCCAAGAGTCACCATGGAGCTTGGCTATATATTTTGCAATGTGATATGAAGTCACACTGCGGCATGCACCCCACCAGCTGATGTGGCTAATGGCAGGTGGTTAGGCCATTGCACTGTCCCATCCCGTCCTTACCCTTTCTGGGCAGGCTAGTGCTGGTAGCAGTACAAATGTGGGTACATCCTTGTGAACCCATTGTGTGTGGTTTGTGTATATTCAGCTACCAGGGTCTTGTGTGATCAGGTGTCCTCTCTCCACATGGCATAACTCAGTCCTGGTGTTGTGTCTTTTTTTTTTTTTTTTTAACCAATTGACTAGTCAGTGCCCCAGATCCAGGAAAGCCTTCCATGTTGGTCCACAAGTCACTTTTTTATGAAGAGGACTTGATGTCTGATAGCAGCCTGTGAGGCTTTTCCCAATGCAGAGTATTAACATATAGTACAAAGACTTTACTACTGTATTCATTATATACAAATTAATGCATTATGCCAAATATATGTGCATTATGCCAAAGAACTAAAATTAACAAACATGTTGTAACTTATATCCTGTGTATCTAATAAAGATAAAAAAATACATTTCCACAATTATAAAGGACTTTAATTAGAATTTTACAAAGGTGCAGTCTGATTATTTGCTAATTGCCTTTTTCATATTTTTTCAGGGCTTCACAAAGCTTCAGAGATACTAAAGAGCAAACAGTGCTTTAAGGCCACAGTACAATGTGACAACAGTGATAGATATGCTAATTTCTTCATTCACTCCACTTCACTTCTTTTATTCTTTCCAATTAAAGCAAACGCTACTGAAACTGTAATTAAGCTAGTGACTTAGCCCTGATTGCCTGCTGTTTTAATGAAACCCTATTGATTTTTCTTTTATTTCTAATGGCCACACAGAGCGTTCAATGGTCAAACACGTGGACATTACAATGTGCCGCCCAAACTTAATTTTTGTATGGTAAAAGGGTGGCCTTATCAGAAAGAATATCAAAAGAGCTATTTGTGTGGTGTCTCTATGGCTTCTCCCTATCTACACGGAGAGAACCATTTTGAGGAAACATATTACCATTAAAAAGAAGTGAGATACATTTTGTGAGGAAATAAAAATCACTTGTATTCAGCTCCAGTTGCCATAAGTAACACAGAGATTCAGGATATGTGTTAAGCTGCATTTAAAAAAAAATCACAGGTGTTTAGTGGCAAATCTGGAGCATCTAGTATTTTCTCCATTGGATATTATAAATCCTGTTTGCAATTTAAAATAGAGTCATCTGAGAGTGCTCTCTGATCCACTGATGAATATTACCAAAAATATTACCAAAAATCACCTTCACTGGTGAATATTACCAAAAATATTTTCTGGTTTGTTCTGAGTAAGATTTAATAAGAAGAAGGAAGAAGAAATCCTGGGAGCTTTAAGAACCACACAACCCAGAATGCAGACTTGTTACGCTAATGGTTGTTCATCTAGGAAATTGAAAGCTGTAGTTAACTTTCCTGTAGCTTAACATATATGTGTGAAAATCAATGTGCTTTTGAAGAAGACACTAATTCTATATCTACCCAGGCTGTCTAAGTTTTTATACCACATTAATTGCCCTAGTATCTGAATGCCTGGGATAAAATACTTTATACCATTATTCACAATCAGAATAATTTTAAAATGTAAATATGTGCCATAAAAATCTAACAGGAAGGAAAGACTGTGCTTAACATTTTGATAAATAATTTGACAATAGCAACATCTGACTTTTTAGTTCTAAGAGAGACAAGGTGGGTGAGGCAATATCTTTTATTGGACCAACTTCTGTTGTTGAGAGAGACAAGCTTTTGCACTTACACTGAGCTCTTCTCCAGGTCTGGGAAACTTAGAGTGTTCATTTGTTCCTAAGTGAACTTGTAACTATTTGCATGGCAATCTTTATCTAAAAATATTTATCTGTATATAAAGAACAAAGGTACCCATGTTCTGACATTTAAGATACATAAGTTGTGCTCCAAGTATGTGGTCTGCAGAGTTAGCTTAGAAAGTGTACAAAACATACACAAGCTTGCCCCTGATTCTGCAGACTTATGCAAATGCTTAAAGTTAAGCACACATATATGTCTTTGCAGGATCAAGGCCTATGGTTGGTTAGTTATGCTATTAAAAAGCATTTTTCCCTTACTGCAATTGGCTAGTACTTTACTGAACACTTGACCCCTAAAAGTATGTAGTCCAAGAGTGGTGGCAATGAATGGAGAAAGCAGATCTACTACGGCGATGAGTATTTATAACGGTGTGTGAGTAGTTGTTCCACATACAAAGCTAGTATATGGATTGTTTCAACCTTTCAAATGAGACCTAAAAAACAAGGTCTCTCCTGACCACCTGGGTTCATTAAATCTCCAGGGCACTTTGTGCAAAGTACCAGTTAGCCCTGGTATCCTCACCAGATACCAGCTGATCCAACAAGCAGACCTTTACGCCCATGTAGAGCCACACTGAAAGCCTCAAGAGGTCTGCTCATGCAGACCAGCTTGCAGGATCAAGGTCATAGGTATAAATTACAGCAGCCTGAGATGGGCCTGATTTACTACATAAATCAACCTCAGGCCTGGCCTACACTTAAAAATTATATTGACCTCATTGAGGGTTATGAAAATGTTTGCACCCTGAGAAGTGTAGTTAGGTCGACCGTATCCCCAGTGCAGATGCGGGTAAGGTGACAGAAAGTTCTTCTGGTGACTTGCCTACTGTCTCCCCGAGACGTGGGTTAACTACATTCATGGGAAACTGCCCCCCTCTTCTGTCCAGGTAGGAATGATCTATGCTACAGGGCTACTCTGGCTCAGCTGCAGCACTGTAACTTCTGTAGTGTAGACATACCCTCAGAAGCAGATGGGGCTTAAAGCTGTCTTCACACTCACTGCTCCGCAACCACTGCTCAGGATCATGTGACAGATGCCTCTTTGTTGCCATATGTGAAATGGGTTGGTGGTCTCAGTACGGGTTCAATTGCAGGCATTCCCACCCCAAAGTCCACCATTATAATCAGCATCCTGGCTGGCAGCTTCAGCAAAGAGGATGAGGATGCTAGATTCAGCAGTGGTGTAAATGGTTCTGTAAATTCCGCATTTCTCAGGAATTGGGTGTGAAAGTGACAAGGTATTGCACTGAAATAGTCACATATTTGATATTTAGCGTGGCATTCATTCCTCCCACTCTGCTCAATTAATTGATTTTTGTTACAGGGCTGTATTCACAGGGAATGAAATTAACCCCGCCCCCAGCGTGTGAAAAGGATATAGAACTTCAGTGTACCCTCTCCACTATAGCTAATCTATTTCATAGGCTGGGAAACAGCCACTGCCCATTGTATCCCATCTCTTTTCCTGCCCACAGCCCCTGGAATGTATCCCTGGAGCCACTCTCTACACACCATTGCAATAATCTTCATACAAAATATGCCTTGTGAGGTATCATTGGAAAACTAATAATATAATATCCAGGGTCGGTGACAGGAATTTTGGGGCCCCGTACGCAGATTGTGCGGGGCCCCTCCCTGGTTTCCCGCCGCCCACGGCCCCCCCCAGCCGGTCTCCCCCCCTCCGGCCGGTCTCCCGCCGCCCACGGCGCCCCCCGGCCGGTCTCCCGCCGCCCGCGGCCCCTCCCCGGCCGGTCTCCCACCGCCCGCGGGGCCCAACCCCCGCATGTGCTCTGGCCGCGTGGCCTGGCTGGGAGAAGCAAAGGGGGGCGGGGGGAGGGGACTGATGAGCGCTGCAGTGGCTGCCCGCAGCCGTGCCTTGCTCAAAGGCCCGGCGACAAGGGGATACAGCTGCGTACCGGGCCCGCCCTGGATTTAAGGGCCCCCCCCTTAAGTCCGGGGCCCGGTACAGCTGTACCCGTTGTACCCCCCTGTCGCCGGCCCTGATAATATCATGGTGAAAATGTATGTAGTGACATTATATGAAAAGTTGTGGCTGTCCCCTAAACGATATTGGTAGCACATGTTCAAACCCCGATTAGCTCCGACTAGGCAGGAGTGCTCAAGCAGATCTATCTTAAACAAAAGAATGTGCGTTTACTTCAATTTATGTATAAGTAATAAACAAGGTCCTTGAGACAGCAAGAGGGAGACAAGGCAAATCTGTACTTCAGCATACACAGGGGAGAAGGAAGTGCATGGGGGCACCTTCGCCCCCCCCCCAGACTTTCGTTGCCGCCTTTACTGTTTGTATAAACTTTGCTTTGAGAATCCACTTTGGAGGGGGACTGGACTATAAAAGTGAGGGGCAAAACATCCTAGGTATTCATTCTCTCTTTCTCTCCCTATCCATTTCTTGCTCTGTCACCTAAGAAGACAAAACAAACCAGCCCACTTGACATGGGGAGAGATCCTGACCTGAAATTTGGTCAGTCCTGTTGCTGGGTGCATGTGGTAAGAATTTTATCTTGAACCAAGTCTAGTTTAAGTTTTAGCACTAGATGGTGTTTTCTCTTTATTTCTCTTGTCACCATGTCTGACTTCAATGCCTTGTACTTGTACTCACTTAAAATCTATTTCTTCTAGTTGAATCAACTTGTTTTATTCTTTAATCGAAACTACTCCAGTGTTGCGGTTAAACTGGGTGGTGTGCTAACTCCATTTAAAGCAGTAAACTGTTGGATATTATTCCCTTGCAGGGGCAACGAACCTGTAATATCTGCATTGTGCAGGAGAGGACTGGATACTGCAGAATACAAGGTTTTGGGGGAAAATTTGGGACTGGAAGTGTGTTGGGGTCACCCTGCAAGTAGTAGCCAAGGCTGCTGGAAGCCAGAGTACGGCTGGTGTGTTACTGACAGGCTGCTTGGGTTAGAATTGCTGGACCACAGCTATGACTATACACAGAAACTTAGGGTGTCACCTGCCTACTCTGTGACTGTTTGTGAGGAGCCCTGGTTGGGAGCCACAGCTGCAAAACATTGTGACTCATCCAGATTGCAGGGCAGGGTGTCAAAACCTCTCACGGGTCTGGGGTGCACCCCAGAATGTCATACCCACCACACATACATGCTAGCCTGCTCAGGGTCAGATCAGATTTCACTGCAGTTCAACTCCTGTGTGGCTGCCCTGAATACAGCACATCTGCGCAGCCCCACTATAGGCTTAAATGATGGATAGGGCCTGGCACAGAAGTCAGTATAATTCCAGTTATACTCCCAGGACTAGGAGAGGATTTTAATGTCAATGGTGAATTTCAGTGGGAGTTGTGTCACTTACACCGGAGCAGAGGTAGGTCTCTGAGAGTGCTCGTGGAAGGGATGAAGGCATGTACTAAAGTAGGGGGCATCTGCTTTGTTTGCCATCATCCTGTAGCTTTCCTGACTACAAGGCTCCCCATCCACATCCACCGCTCAGTCTGCAAGCTACATTCATCCTGCACACACAGTCAAGGTCAGATCCCGGGCAAGTGAAGCTACATTGAAAATAACAGCCGTTTTATGACCAATATACACTCTACATTTAAATTACACTGACATTTACCTCTGTAGTGAATTTGGCCCAGAGACTTCTGTGGGACTTGCACCTGCTTACTGTGATGCTGGGGTGTGATTAGCTAGATTAGGTCCCACGGATTGATGGGGCCTAACCTAACCCTCATGTTTTGGCAGGGAGGAAGCTTGTATGCTGCTACCTGCTGGGAAGATTAAAAGAAGCCTTTGGTCTCGGGGGCACTTTCCCCAGCACTAAATTCATTTGAAAAATTAAAAGGAATGTAAATTAATAAAATGTTCCATAGCCTTTTATTAGGTTCAGGTTCCAAATCTAAGATGTCTCATGGATATTCTTTAGGAAAGACCAGGACTTTGCAATAATACTGAGATGAGCCCAGTGAGTTTAAGTTTAGGTAAGCAAATGCCATTCATGAAATAGGATAAAGAGGTTACTGTTTCTCTTGTATTAGCCAAGACAAGACTTGCTTCCCTTATTTCCTTACCTTACACAGCTATGGTTTTGCATCCCTTATGATTGTGATTTTTGAATGCTAAGTTCACTGGAACCTTTTTTATTTTACCTGTGGACACTAAATATTCTGCGAACCTCACATTGCTATTAGACTGCCAGCAAACTGGAACATCAGTTCTTTTTAATTAGATTTCCTGATTGTGATGGTCATTCAACATGGGATAAATTCCCTTTAGTGGAAGTTACAGATTAAACTTGGATTTAGCGCCGGAGAAGTGAAAATAATAAATAAGATAAGCTAGGAAACAGATAATAGTGGGAATGATGGAAATAAGAGACCATCATGTCGCTACTCAGCTCTGTCAAACGTTAAGCTAATCAGAAGTGAATTAAAAACGCATTTTCCCCAAGATGTTTCCCAGCCAAACCAGTTAAATACAGATTTTAACAAAATTGAAAGCATATTATACAGAGATTTGTGGTTTCTAGCACTGTGCGTGAGTGCTGAAAGAGTGATGAAATAACAAAATTGCTGCCTAATAATCTATAGAATAATATTGTCAACTAATGGATTATAATAAAATAAAAGCTGTTATTAAGGTAAAACATTATAACAAAAAAGAATTCCAACTTTTATTTGCAGCACCTCCCCCTTAATGGTTTTCAGCATTTTGAAAGGTAATTTAAACAAGTACACTGTGTCCTTATTGAAACTGTTTCATCTCGCTAGCTGCTGAAAATGGCTTTAACCATCTCTCTGAACAAAAGCTCCCTAATAAGACAACAAAAAGCCCACAAAAGCACTGGCTCAGCATCATTGCAGAAAAGCAACTAAAGGCAGCCTGCAAATGGGCTGTTTCTTTTTTCTTGCATGTAATTAGATGAATTAAAAGGACAAAGTAGTTAATGTAACTGTTGTCCGCCTCCCCCCCCCACCCCCGGTTCTTTACATTCTGTCCATTTTAGACAAGAGCCCATGGCTCTCGCTGCAGCAATGTGGTGAAGAATGCTGGCAATAAGTAAAATTAACAAGCTTAATCTGTGAAGAATCTGGTCTGAGTCATAGATGAAATGTATCTCTAGCAACGAAAGGCGAGTAATTCCTGGTCTCCTTTTATATGCCTAATAAAACTTACAATAAATTAACTGCATTTTAGTTTGCAGCTCTGCCCCTATTAATCAGTGCTGAGACGCGTCGTCAAGTTACAATAGAAAGAACTCAACTGGGTGCATTTCAGTTATGCAATTAGTGCCCATTGGCCCGACTCTAATTAGGGCAGGGATGTTGATATTTCAGGTACTGTTTTATCATTAGGTTTTATTTCTTTAGAACATCTTCACTGACCAACTAGTGGGAAGGGTGGAGGATATTATAAGCACAGGTCATCAGAAAGTCACTGGGGTTCTGACATTAATGCCTGGCCTGTGAAGAGCTGAGCGCTCGGGGTGATCCTTAGCACCCGAAACACCCATGTTATACTGATGTGCTTGGAGGTGCCACATTGCATTGTGAGTTATCAGACTGGCATGACACTCTGATTTCTAAGTATTACAGATTAGGCTAAAACCCAGTACGGGGTAGTTTACCTCACATCTGCCTCAAACACCTGGTGCTGGCCACAATCATAGACAGGGTACAGGATTTGGTGGATCTCTGGTCTAATCCTGTCCAGCAGTTGCTATGACATTTCCCCTGCTATGTTTTACCTTCCCCACCCTGTTTCCAAAGTCTCTTGCCTATTCACCACAAGGATTCAGAATTACATACTGGAGGCAGGCAATCTACCACCACTGCTTACCGGATATGAAGCTACTGGCTTTCCCCAAACAGCACTGAATCATTTGGTGTTCTTGTAGGGACTAACAAAACAAAACCAATCAACCACATACCAGAATGTCCAATTAAAAATAGCCATCTGTCCTCAGGTGTGCATTTGTTTTTGCCAAACATGAACATAAATCACTAACTCAAAACAATACTTTGCCTGTTTATAACATATGACTTTGTTTCATTATGAAAAAGAAATTACAAAATTAAATTCATTATATCCAATTACTATATGATTCATCTGGCTGCTTAATGAAGCTTCACATTATGCTAACAAGATAAAGCAAAGAATAACATTTTATGAGACTGCAGGCATTCAGCATACAGCAGACTAGCTAGTTTATGAGATATATATAGTGCAGTTCCTAATACTGTATATTATATTAACTCTAACAGAAAAGTTACTGCTGAGTCCTGTGATATCTCACCCTCTAATTGGTCTTTAAACTGTCTAAAACTAAAAGTTCAACTTTATACATTGCATTTGACTTATCCATTCAGCCCGTAGCCTCTTTTTTTTGAAGTTGCCAAAAAGGTGCCAGTCACAGTTCTGATGTGGACAGTCCACCCATTTGGATCAGAACTAAGAGAACTAACTAATATAGGCAATGCTATAGTTCAGGGGTGACCAACCTGAGCTTGAGAAGGAGCCAAAATTTACCAATGTACAATGCCAAAGAGCCACAGTAATATATCAGCAGCCTCCCATCGGCTCCCTGCCCCCGCTCCCAGTGCCTCCTGCCCAAGCCCCACTGATTAGCGCCTCCCCCTCCTTCCCCGGACCTCCCAATCAGCTGTTTCATGGCGTGCAGCAGGCTCGGAGTGGGGGCATAGCAGACTCAGGGAAGGGAGCGGGAAGGGGTGGAGTCAGGGCAGGGCCTGTGGCAGTGCCAGTAGTTGAGCAGTGAGCACCCGACAGCACATTGGAAAGTTTGTGCCTGTAGTCCACCCCCAGGGGCAGTGCCACATATTAACTTCTGAAGAGCCACATGGGACTCCAGAGCCACAGGTTGGCCACCCCTGCTATAGTTGCAAAAGGCAGAACATTTTGGACATGACTGAACTGGGTTGGATTTGAACCATTGACCCAAAGGTAAATTATACCAGTGTCTCCTTTGATAGGTATATAAATAATTTAAATATGATTCTGTGGAAGTGTAAAACTGCCTTTTCTTTCAAAGTACATTATCAGCCTAAAGAAGTCTATCAGATCGGCTCTCCTAATAATATCTGATCTACTAAAAGGCTTCCTGTCTTTAGAAATATAGACAAAACCCAATTTTATCTTTTGGGAGTGAAATCTGTATCAACACCTTTCAGCTTTTCTCAACACCATTAATGAATTAACTTCTGACAACTTTCAGTGTTCAGTGATCATTTAGCTGAATTTTAAAATTATAAACCACATGACTGATTTTAAAAAGGGTTTTGGAGACACTGGAAAACTTTGGGAAAATGGTATTTTGGCTAGATAGGATTACAAAATTCATGGTGTTCACTGCTGTTGAGGGATGTGGCCAACCTTTGTTTATCTGGAAGCTTTGGTGGTCAGTGACAGAAAGGCAGAGTTATACAGTTTACTTTTTCCAGAGGAAAACAATGTCTACAAGATTAAGGAGAAAGTGGCATTAGAACAGTCCCCACTTTATTAACAGTAACAAATTATGCCTCACAGTGGATTGTGCTTGCAAATTAATTTTGGAGAGGGCATGCTCTGAGCTCCTCCCCCTAAACCATTGATGAATGATTCCAAGGTTCCATTATACCACATCAGGAAAGGCAACCTGAAAAAATAAGGCTCAACTATTATGATAAAAGGACACCACCACCCCTAGACAAGACTCCATCAGCTTCTAATGGTGAGCTTTTCTCTAATACAGGGGAAGAGTAACTCCACCCATCTCACAATAACACAAAGATTAACGGGTCTTAAGCCCTGACCATCCCCAGAACCCTTGAGTTTGCAAACTCAGGTTTGAAACATGAGTAAAGGCTAGACTCTATTGTAAACCTGGGTTCAACCATAGGGACAGGCCACTTAGTGGTGAAGCCCAGTCTCTTTGACAATCATCAATAGTTTGGCTTTTAGCCCGAGTCATAATGTCACTAACACTATCTCCTCCTCTTCCACTGGCTGCCACAGAAAGTGCCAGCCAGCGGGAGGCATATTTTCCCACATTCACAGCACAGCTGATCAGGGGTGACTGGATTATAGTGACATTGCTGCCGAGAGAGCCATCTCCCCTTTGGAGCTAATTGGTCCCAATATGGAATAAAGGGAGCTACTGCTTCCTTTGTCTTCCTTTTGCCACTGTGAATAAGCCTGAGCTGGCTAAAATACACGTTGGCAATGTGTTACAATTCAAGAATTTGTCTAACGCACAGCTGATTGACCAAATAAACTCTGGCATATAGCTAGCTATTATAATCATATTACGCTTTTCCATTCATAAGAAGATACTAATACAAATGGTACAGATCTTTAACCAGTTGCCATAAGTGACCACCCAGAATAGCTTTTTGGAAATCCTGGGAGGTTTTTTTGCTGTCTGTTTGCAAGGAGCAAATCAAAGATGCATCTTATTTCTGGGGTGGAAAAAAGGAATCAAGGGAGCTATCAGAAAATCATGGTGTCTTCTTAGCCTCCCAGAGCAGCTGCTGCTTCCAAACTTATAGTCCTGTAATTGTAAAATGAACATGGTAAACATGATGCATAATTGAGTAACAAAGTGCTGAGAAGAAAACCTGCAGAAAATATTGGAAGGCATAAATAGAGAGGAGGATGAGATTTCTGCCAGCTGTGAATATCTTTATTAAAAGGCTGTGATTTCTGGAAATTATTGTTTAATCAAATTGTTGATGAGAATGAAATCAGGAACTTTTTGGAATGACCATTCACTCAATATATCCTGAATTACTTAACTGTTGTTTATAGAGTGTAGAAAAGCAGCAGTATCACTTTGCTTATTATCAGTAACAACAACTATAGGTTTACATTTATTGTTTCTCCGCTGTGGAAAGTAATAAAGATATCATGCAAAGCTATATAGAAACATTTTCCCCCAACATATTTTCTGTGATTCTCTACCCTGAATCTTTCTTATTGTTAATTAATTATCTGACCTTTCACTCACTGAATTCAAGTCCAAAACTCTCATTGATTTCAGTGGGTGCTGGAGTAACCCAAAATTTGCATTACATCAGATGTTTAAAACTAACAGCAACAACACTGATGTAGACACAACCTCCAAATAACCTTGGATGGAGAAGAACCTGGACAAATGCACTGAATTGGTAACACATGAGTTTGCAAATGATTGACTTATTCCCTGCAAGAAAACTTTCTGAGCGTACCTTGGAACCATCATCTGTATTAATGCCAGGGGGATATTTGCAAAGTAAGCAGTTGTAGGCAGGGCTGTCCCTAGCTATTCTGGGGACCTACGCAGATCCCCCCCTCCTGGTGGTGGTCTGTGTGTGGGGGCCTAGGCCTCTTCAGGATGGGAGCGGGAGGACTAGCCCCAGGCTTCCCCAGGGAAGTGTGTGTGGGGGGAGGGGCTGGCCCCAGGACTCCATGGGGAGAAGGAGCCGGGGAAGGGGGGTCTGGTCCCACGCCTCTGGGGGAAGGGGTGGAGTTGGCTTGGGTGGCGGGAGGGAACCACCCCCCAGCATTCACGAGCGGCTCGACTGGGTCTGAGTCGCTGTACTTCCCATTGCCGGTGAGTGCAGGCCCAGCCCTGCTGCAGAGCTCAGGAGAATGGGGGCAGGGCAGGGGCTTTGAGGAAGAGGTGGAGCAGGCGCTGGAGCAGCACATAGCTGCGCAGGGCATCAGGAAATTGGGTGCCCCAAATGTCCTGGTGCGCTACGCAGTTGCATACTTTGCGTGTGGGTAAGGACGGCCCTGGTCGTGGGATAAGATTCAAGTAGGCCCATGAATTTAGTGGGACTAATTTTATGGATTAAAGGTACGGAATATGGCATGAGTATAGGTGGAGAGAATCAGTTCCTTAAAATTAGGAATCTTTTTTAGAGATGTTTAATCAACTGGGACCGGTTCAAATTGTGAAGACATTTCTATATGTTTTCCCTTAAATTTCACATGCTCTTCCATTTACGCTCTCTTCAGCATATTAAAATAGTCGTGAACCAGCTTCCTTCTCAACATAAGGAAACAATGTTGATGATTTTCTGTAATATGTCATGCAATATAGAGATGAATAGTTAAATTGGCAATAAGTTTTCCTGCCAGATAGTACCATGTACATACAGAAGATTTTTGTGGAAAGAATTTACTTCTAATACATCCTACTGTCTACCTTACATTCCATTGCATTTTACTGGATCTAATTTACACTTGGGAAGTAAAATTATATTTTGCTTTAATCTGAAATGGAACAAATTTATATCTAAAATATAACATGGTAAAACATTTTTCCTGTAGACATAATTATTTCATGCAAGATAAAAAAAAGCCAACATCATTGGCTCTACTATATTAATGTGGCGATTTATTTAATTGATAGAGATTTGTAGATTGGAGAACTGAAAAACAGAGCATTCAACCACATGAACTGCACACTTCAAAGTTTACCTTAAAAAAGAAGGGTGAATTAGCACTTCCATTTACATTTTTTTCTTTGTAAATAACATATAAAATGGCTTTCAAAGGGCATTTTCATCTCCAATAAGGATAAAAGACGACTTCTCTGTTTGGGATCCAATGTAAAGACTCTTATGCCACTGAGTCTCTCCTGGGATTGAGAAAGAATCCACTGGGTATTTTCATCTTGATATACACCCAGGGATTCCCCAACATATAAATCTGCATTTGACTTATGGTTGCCATTACAACACCCTGTCGCCCTAATGTCTGCAACATGATGAACTCTCATCTGAGAGAGAATTATCACGATCGTCGAAAATATGTTTTAACTTTGGAATTGATAAATCATTTTAATTTGACATCTACAAAAGACAAAATAATTACAATGAAGGTCAGTAGTAAAAATCGTCAAAGCTCAATCTGAATTTTAAGTGAAATAGTTTTTAAAAATCAGTAATCTAATATTAGAGAAAAAAATAATTTTCATATAGGCACAGAAGATTATAAAGACAATATTGACTAAGCAGTTAGGGCCTAATCCAAAGCCAGTTGGAGTCAATGGAAAGACTTCATATCGTCTTCGGTGCACTTTGGATCAGGCTCTTTAAGCTGATACAATATCTGTATGGTATGGGATATGATTTAAAGGGGATTAAACATATGTAAAGAATGAACTGCTACATTTCAAGACTTGTTTCTCCTACAGTATGGGTGAAATTCTGGACCACTGAAGTGAATGGGAGAAGCGGAGGTGGATTAACGAGACCAGGGGGAGCAGCTCTTCTGTTGGCATAGGGGCATCTTCACTGAAGTGTTACAGTGGCACAGCTGCATTGGTGCATTTTAAGTGTAAACCTGCCCTAAGTCAGGAGGGTGGTTACACCTGAAAAAAATCCCAAAATAGTTTTTCCGTACATAACTAAATAACATTACCTCATTATCGGCAGTCTTGCTTATATGTTGCCGGCGTCAGTCCTGAGAATTCCTAGAGACTACCGTGGTGGTAATTTGACCTGGTCAGATTTGTTCAAGTTTTCAGTGAATTTACTTGCTGTTCTTCAGTTTGACACGTCTGAAAATATGAAATTCTGAATTTTGAAATATCATTTTTTTTAAATGGCCACCACTTTTCAGCTAGCTCTAAGGGTCACACTAGCCACTGTGCACAACGTACTGAAAGGGCAGACTGGCGAAGGTGCTGACCCTACAGCATTTATCATGCTGCTGAGCTGCTGTATCCTTCAGTGGCATCCCACCCACGCCTTACATGTTGCAGGATCAGGGCCTGAATTTCTATATGTGGAGCTGTTCTCCTTGCTCCCTGAAGACCCCAATATTACACCTTCACAATGAGGGTAATATAAAGTCAGGTATGATCATAGCATGGGCAGGCTAATGTATGGTCCACCCTGGCCCCCTAATCCAGGTATAGAATGGTCACAATGGGGCAGATAAAACACTTGCTCCTGCTCCCTACTAGGAGAGCTTGCAGTGACTCACCTGAGAGAGCAAGCAGTGCACCAAATGGGGCATAGCACTGTTCACTAATCAGGCAATTATCTTACTCTCCCTTCTCCAGGTAGCTAGCCGTGGTTTTAAAAAGTGCAGGTTTGGGGCATTATAAATATATTGCATCTGCATACTGGATTGACATGCACTAAACTATTCTACTGAACAAAACTAATTTCATCAGAACACTTCCTAGCATCTCATATGTGTTAGGCCAACAGATAAGACTAGCTGGAAATGGTAGATTTCATGCCTCTTTTGTTAGCTATTGCCCAAATAGCAATAGCTTTGCAGAACAGTAAACACAGGTGATATATCATAGCTAATGGTCTACTGTTCCTACACCTTCAACAAAAAAATTTAGTAGTTGCTGGACAGACTGAAGCAATTATGATACATTTTTCTTTCAATCAAATGAATCAGTTAATTGCTTGACTTTCATATGAATAAACAAAAACAATCAACCAGTCCAACAAACAAACGAACAAAATACCCAAATCCAAATGTCTGCCTGTTAGGTAGTAAGCAGGAGAGAATCATAGGACCAGAAGGGACCTTAAGAGGTCATCTAGTCCAGTCCCCTGGCCTCATGGCAGGCCTAAGTATGATAGATAGTTTGCTTTTTCAAACCAACAGCTACATGAAATTATCTTTTGCCATAATTAACAATCCCCAGTTAATAACTATCCTGAAAATAAAAGTGTAGCTGTATAAATGAACAGAATGAATTTTTCTCATTTGGCATACATGTAACAACAACAGGTTCTGAAGACCATAGAGAAGTGCACACCTCAAAACACACCAGGAAAGTTGGCACTTGCCAAATGATTATGCATACAGAACCAACAGAAATATCATCTGTTGAAAAACCATCTGAGATAGCTATTATACCAGAGTCTCCTGTGGCATAGGTAAGACAGGGCAGTTTTATTAATTGTTATTATTATTTTTATTTATTTGTGTTGCAGTAGCATTAATAATCCTGAAATGAGATCAGGTCCCCACTGTGCTCGGTGTTATATATACATATAGTAAGAGATAGGCCCTGCTGTAAAAAGCTAATAATCTAAATAGCTCAGGCAGGCAAAGGGTGGGAGAAAAGGAGTATGATTATCTCTGTTTTACTGATATGGAAGTTAGGCACAGAAAAAATCAATACTCTGATCCAATAAAGCACATGTTTAAATCTAAACCCATGAGTAGTCCTATTGAAGTTAATTGGAACTACTCATAGGCTTAAAATCAAGTATATGCTTAAGTACTTTAGTGGAATAGTGCCTTGTAACTTGTCTAGTATCATACAGGAAAACTATTGCAGAGCTGGGAAAAGAACCCCGTGCTCCTGGATCATAGTCTAATGCTTTAGCCACAGGTCTCGAGCTACTCTTTTTAATATAAAAGTTATTTTATTATTGAAAAAAGATATCGCTATTCCCAAGACTAATGTTAAAATGGCAAACCTCTAAAAAGATAACAGAACTGGATTATTAATATGATTGTGTGAAGTCAACAATCTCTTTTTATTAATTTGTATATCTATTTATTTGTATAATGTAAGCAAATTAAAATTAGCAGGCAAGCAGCAGCCCTGACAAGATATTTTACCCCAGGGGATTCTTCAGGAACAGGAGCAAGACTCTTCTAACCATCAATGTAATATTTATACCTCCATCACCAGAACACATGACCTTGCATCCAGTTGAAATGAAAAAATGTATTTTAAAACTAACCCTCTCATGATAATAAGAGAAGTTCCTATATTCCAAAATATAACCCAAGGGGAGAGCAATATTTTGATCCCCTGTGTAGAACATTCTATTGAAACAATTATAAGTAGCTGGTCCCTATTTGGAGGGAGGTGATTATATAAAACAGTGGTTGTGGTAATTGTTTACATTTGGAACAGCTGTTAATTTCAACCTTTATATTCTCTAGTCACAAATAGTTACAGTAGCAAGTACTATTTCTCATGAATCTTTGAGACATAACTTTCTTAATTTGTATGCAAACAAGTGTGAAATGTCTGCAAATCAGAGTCTGCATTATTTGTTATTTATTAGTATACTGTTTAAAAAGTACCATTCATCCAACCAGGCAACAGAAATAATACCAAGTGACTTAGTCACCTATCACACAAATGAATAATCAATAGCAATCAGACAAACAGCAACTAAGCAGCTAAAATATTATTGCTATTACTATTTCTGGCATGCAGAAGCTCCCACCACCTCATGCTAATGAGGCAGTGAGATAGCTCATCTTACAAGAGCTTTTCTCAAGGGAAATGTCATGTCTGACTTTTTTAAATTGCCCAGTATTCTAGGACATCCTATACAAATTGTCATAACTCGGCATTGAATTTTATCCAGGTGTCTTCTGTAAAAATACTGTACTCAACATGTTGCATGACCCCTTGAAAATTTATTTGCACATGTACACTTACATGACCACTTGATAGCCTTGCAATATAGGTCAGATTCTGTTCTCAACTACACCAATATAAATCTGGGACAGCTCCACAGGCATCAAGGGCCTTTCTCCCACTTTACAACACTGCAGCTGAGAACAGACTTTAGCCCAGTATGTACACATCCATGAGGAACTCAAGATCAGTCAATAAATACTGAATCCAGAGTGAACGAGGAAGAGAAGAATTCTGACAGGAGCTACAAAGCCCCTACTGGCATAGAAGAATAATCCTTTCATAAATAATAATTTGGGATCTAGTTGCCAAAAGGAAGAGATTTTGCTTTGATGAGTTAAGGGCTAGATCAGGGGTCAGCAACCTTTCAGAAGTGGTGTGCTGAGTCTTTTATTCACTGTAATTTAAGGTTTCGTGTGCCAGTAATACATTTAAACTTTTTTTAGAAGGTCTTTTTCTATAAGTCTGTAATATATAGCTAAGCCATTGTTGTATGCAAAGTAAATAAGGTTTTTAAAATGATTAAGAAGCTTCATTTAAAATTAAATTAAAATGCAGAGCCACCTGGACTGGTGGCCAGGTTCCAGGCAGTGTGAGTGCCACTGAAAATCAGCTCGCGTGCCGCCTTCGGCACACCTGCCATAGGTTGCCTACCTTTGGGCTAGATTTTGTCCCATTGGGGAACAAAGTTTGGGGGAGCTGAAGCACTGTCCCAGAAGCATCCCAGGGAAGAAGCCACAATTTGTTCCCTGATTCAGCCTTCCTCCAGAGGGACAGTAATTTGCTGGTGACCTAGTCATCAGCAAAGCACTAACTCCTGTGCTCAGCTTTGCTAGCCAGCAAATGGAGGGAGTGGAACTCATTCCTCACAACTCCCTACCCACTCTCTGCCCCAAGGAGAGAGTAAGCAAGCAGGTAGCACTTACTCACTCATGGCATGCCCAAAGTAAAGTTCTAGGAAACCTGCAGAGTGGCATCAGGGCTTTTTGCCTCCTCTTCCTCTCCTGTGAAGGCATGCAGTCCAGATCACTATTGAGCTTCCAGAAATGTTCTTGATAAAGAAAGTGTTATGCCATCTTGAGATAGTTCTGGCGAGGAAGTAAGTACACGTAGGAAGGTGAAAGATTCCGTATTATTGTTTAGCATCACTTGATTCACAGATGGAACAACAGCTGCAGAAGGGACAGCATTGTCATGTATCAGAGATATTTATAGAATCAAAGCAGGTGATGATCTACTAATCTTTCTTATACAAGGTATAACACGGTTTGATATATTAGGAAACTGCTGTGGGAGGTGAATCACGATTAAAATAAGTTTATAAGTAATTTCCTATTTTAATGGGAATAAATAAACCTTTATCTGTATAACTGTTGCATAAGTAGCTCAGCTGACGTGCTGGTATCTATCGGAGAGCTAACATATTTAGTTTTATTGTTTTATCAAAATATTAAGAATACCAATATATCTCTATAATTCAGTATTATACAAAAAAGCATGTTTTGTGCCATATATAGCAAAGATTGTATTATACTTCTGAGATCATAGGTAATGATGACAAAGTGATCTGTGTTCAATTTCAGCATTAATGTCTGGTTTGAACAAAGCCTGAAATATGGTCTTGGAGCTAAGAGGCTTTAATATTAAGATCTTTAACTGTAATTTATGTGACACAAGATAAGGTTTAGCATAATAAAATGTAATGGGCTCCTGGAATGAAGAGGACTAAGAGACAATTGAAAACAAGGTAAAAATGGTAAATTATAAATAACTGTAAATTTACCTTTATGTTGTTACTTCATTTATTTTTGATTTGTTAGACAGGCTCTGTAATTTCTCATTTTGCTACATTTGGAACCAGACATTTTTCAAATAATGCACATCAGAAATAAAGGGTTGATATTATAGCAGCACAGTTGGGTCACCATCATTAAGGCCGTATTAGCAGTCCCATTATAGATCCCAGTAGATTGTAATTTAGTTGTAGAAATTCACTATGAGTTTAACTTAAATTTGTTCCCCAATGCTTGGATATTAATTTTATCATTATACACTCACATTAGTTTGGCCATTTTAAAGATCCTAAAGTGTAAAAAGAGAACATTTACAGCACTCCTTTGGTCCCAGAATTTTAAACATCAGTTTGATTTAAAAAATGAATCACTCTTTTGGAATGTGGATATTGCCAGATTTTTATAGCCAGAGACAATTCATATATGTACATGCAGACTGACTGGTTTGCTATTGCTGATATGATGCTAAGTAGATACTACCATATGGCAAACAGAAAGAATGGGTACTATTGGGTACTATTAAAGTCAATGGGAATCTCTCCATTGTCTTCAATGACTTTTGGATCAGGCTTGCAAGAGCTGTCCTGGAAGAACTTTGATATATTAAGGAACAAAGCCTGATTTATTGTTTTATTTTTGGGGGATTCACTTATGGTCAAATTCTGCTCCTACTAAAGTGAATGGCAAAACTTAGAGATGTCAGGAGAACCAGTATTTAACACTTTGCCTTTTATGATCACATGAGGTGAGAAGCTCTCTCTGAACATCATCTCCATTTTATATAGGCCTAACTACATGTTAGTAATTAATTATTTTTACAGGAGATCTGCTCATACAGGTCTCAGACACAATCTCCCATGTTCTATGACCCTCACCAGCCTAGCCTTCTTCACCAGTTTCTTGGAGTAGAAGAAAGATCACTAATGCCCTTACACTCTGTTTTACCTTCAACCCAGTCTCGCTCTCCACTTGCCTCTCCAGTGATGGATTGATCACTTTGTGGAAACTCTGGAAACTGGGAATATGCGCCACTTGATATCTATCCCACTGCTCTCCTTCATGAATCCCAACTCTTATTTTAGAATTACGGTAGGATGCTGATCCCCAAAAGTGAAGGGGACACTGCATTACTGGGGTTTATCTAGTTTATTTTATCCCATAGACACGAGTGAACACCACTCATATGTTGCACTCTCACAAGTATCCCATAACATAGGAGTTCAGTTTAGTGGGAATTTGTGCACTGAGACTGAACTGGCCCTGTCTGGTTTTAAAGGCATCTTAGTCTTTTCTCATTGGGGCTGGTTCAAAATTGATCATTTAGAGAAGCCCTCTTAGCACAGGAGCTCCAAGCAGTCTAGGGTGATTAAGGTCTGAGAGAGCCCTCAACTGACATCATCTTAAAGGGCAAAGAGCTTGCTCTAAGGCCTACTGAGATCAATAGAAAGATTTCCATTGATGGATGATTAACAAAGGTGAATACCAAGTGGTGGAAGAATAATATGTCTTTTATTCCCCTCAGTAAACAAAATTAACAATTCTTAAAATCAAAGGTAATCTCTTTCTCTGTTCCTTAAGGGTTAGTAATATCCAATTTAACCTCACTTAATCCAAACTGATTGGTCAAATAGATGTATAGGGTGTGAACAGGAGAAATGGATTCTAAAATTTAGCTATATTTATTAAGAACTACTTTTCTATAAAAGCCTCTAAAGGAAAAACAATTCTTGTGATTTAAAGAAGGGTGTCCTTTCCTTTCTTCACCACGATAGAAAACCGATGAACTGGTAGCACAAGATGGCAGAAAAAATAAATACAAAATAGAGCTCCATTTCAAAAAACCCATAATAGACAACAATATTATTATGACCAGCATTATTATTTATTGCATGTACTGTGGAAACACCTAGGAGACCCAGTCATAGACGCAGGCCCCCATTGTACCAAACACAGAAATAAAGAAGGCTCCTGCCCAAAAACACATGAATCTCAAAGGACTGAAATTGACGGTGTTTTTGCTAAATATAATGGGCTGTACTTGATGACCAATTAATTCTTTTGAGTTCTAGCATCTATTATTCCAGTTATCTTCCTGTATTCCCTTATATGTGCTTACAGCAGGCTAATACCCTAATAATATCCTTTCCAAAATATGTTATAGTACAGTGGGCTTGAACCAAAGTCCATCGCCTTCTATGGGAACAAGATCCGCCATGTATGTAGGGGAGACTATATTTCAGTTTCGAAAAGGTTAAAAAGAAAGTCTATAATATTTCAAAGAAGTAACCCTTATGTTCGTTTCTTCAATTTCTAATGAAATATGAATTAAAATAAATACATGGTTTTAATAATCATTAATAATATATGCTGTGAACATCTTATAAATGACTGATACATAATACATGAGTCATACAAATGTATTCATTAGCTAAAATTATCATGCATAATAATTACATTTTCTGAAAAATTCATGCTATGGGAAAATTCCTGCCCTTAGATGCATTTGTGCAGCTCCTATTGATTTTAATGGAGCCCTACACATGTACCCAAGGACAGAATTAGATCCCAGGTATGCGTATGCATTAATATATGCTCCGTTGTATGTGATGATGTCAGGCCAGGTACCAGTACATGCCAAGGCACCTATGCCTCACTGAACACTGACAAATGCATAGGAGGAAACCTGTCTGGCTCACCTGTGTGTTAGCATTGCTAGACTAGATGCAAAAGTTATAAGAATGTGTTTAGACTTGTAGGATGCTGCATGTATTGATATCACTTATAACATCTGTAACCCATGGTATTAAGTTATACTGAGCATTTTCCCTGTACACCTCTGTAATTGTGTGACTCATCCAACAGGAAAGAGGTATAAATGAATGTAAAGTGCTGGTCCTGCACACAAGAAGGCCCACTGAAATGAAATGAGCCATGTGAAACATCAAAATACAAAGACGTTGTTGATTGTTTCACCCACCCTGACAAGAGGAGTGGGAGTCAACACTTGTCACATCAGAACTCTGGGAGAAGGGAATAAAAATCCCCGACCAAAAGGAACTATCACTATGCTTGGGATTTGGAGAAGGCAATATTTCTAAGCATAAGCAAGGGATTCTCAAGCTGATTGACTTGGATTAGCTCTAGAGGACATAGAAAGCTGTTAGTACCAGCAGTTTCTATTACCTTTTGAACCTAAGGCTCATTTGTGTGTGTATGTTTATCTGCTAAATAATACTCTGATTTCTTTTATTCAAGTTAATAAATCTTTAGTGTGTTAAAGGATTGGCTACAAGCATTGTCTTTAGTGAGAGAGCTACGGTACAGTTGACTCGGGGTAAGGGATTGGTCCATTGGGACTGGGAATAATCTGAATTTTGTTATGATTTTTGGTGTAAGGAACCATCTACCACAAAAGCAAGCTTACTTAGGTGGCAAGATAGACTAGAGCACCCAAGGGAACTGTTTGTGACTCCATGTTAAGGCTGCTGTAGGAGTTCACACTTGATACTTGCATGGTGAAATCTAAGTATAGAACACACAGACCAGTTCGGGGTTTGGGCTCTGTTTCTAACAGTCTGCCCTGAAGTTGGCATTCACAGTCACAGTCACAGTCTAGACAGCTTGACAGTGTACATTAATGTATGCTGGCATGTGACTTTCATGCTTTAAGACTTATAGAAATCAGCCTGCTGAAAACTCCTCATTACTAAAAGCCATGCTGTGTGTTAAATGAAAAAATGTAGCCCAAGGAAACTTTGCTGCTACCCACTATTCTACATAAATGCAAACTCTTATGATAGATGACATGATTTATGAGAAAATTTTTCTTATTTCTGGTCTGATTTCTTTATACTTCAAACACCTGCATAGGTAAACACACGGTGTCAATACTTACACCAGTTAAATAAATGTGGCCTGTAATTTGCCTTAGAAATTGATGAAAAAATTCTTTACAAACGAAGAGCTAGATCTTCCACTACCGGAGAAGTTAAGGGAGGTGGCTGAAAGCCAACCTATGTACCTCCATAAGCTTGTGAGTGATGTGTCCAGCACAGGTCGTGCTGCGCAGAGTTAGAGCAGTTAATGCAAACTGCTAAAAGCCCCAAGAACTACAACCACAGCCAGGGATCAGCTCATCATTGGGTTTTTCTCCTATTCTGATACAGAGGAAGGGTGGGTGACACAGACGTTTATACACCACCTCTATGCTAGTAGAGTGTTCTTTATGTACTCAGTGAGCCTCCTAAGACTATATATGCCTGTTCTATGGTGAGATTCGGCCAGCAGTGAGGTGCAAAGCAGCTGGACCAGAGTATCTGCCTGACCAATCTGATTTTCTGATACTGAAACAGCAGCTGAGTACATTGTCAAATATTTGCCTTGAATGGAAGGGCCAGATTCTACCCTCAATTACACGCAAGCAACCCTAATTACCCATCTGTATAGTTACTTTTATGAGCCCCAACACTGTAATATCTCGACATCTGTGTTGTTGAATTTTAAATGCCCAAAGTGATGTTGCTTTCACCGCTTCCCTTGCAAGATTGTTCTCTTAGGTGTGCATGGCACTCTGCAAATATTTAGGAAGATGAGGTTTCTCCCTCAAGGAGCTTGCAAGCGGCATTAGGTAAGTATAACTCAAAAATTAAGGCTCAGGCAAGGAGCAAAAGTAGCTGCAGTGGTGAGGAGATAGGTGTGTGATGGGTTAATGAAAGAGGTGAACATTAAGGAAGATTTTGGAGAAGGAAAATGAGGGTGAAGAGGAATAAGCTGGCTATTTGAAACCTGGGGCAGAGGGGCAAATTCCAAATATGCCCCAGTGGGTTTATTTTTACTTACAAAATGGAAGAAGTGGATCAATGTGCAAGTTAGAGTGGGGATAGGTCTGCTGTAACTTACATTCTTAGAGTCTTGCCAACACTTTAAAAATGAAACACCCATAACTCTTTCATTTGGAAAATTATATTCCTTTCAACTGCATTGCTGCCTCATTTGTTGGTTGTGTTTCTCCCCTTGTGAAATTCGATTGTGGTCTGGAAAGCACCAGATAATTCAGATGGAAGAATATTGTTTTCACTTACTTTGAATGAGAGAAATGCATTATCTGTTTCACAGTTAAATTATCATAAAAGCCCAGGCCCATGGCGCATAAGTGACATGAGAAAAGGGCCATAAAACATTTCTATTTCAGACATATAAGAACTCGTATTACTTATGCTGTCAAATGCTACATTATTTCAATCTATCATGTAGACAATTATGGCTTCAGTTTAATAAAGGTATTTTAAACAATGTGTGTTTTTAATATAAACACAATTTCTTTATTAATTACTTTTACCAGGACATATTGCTAAGTGTCTCGAGTGTAACAGATTTTAGAATTTGAGTACAGCACCATCTACTGGGTATTGAACTTTTTATTTTAACCGTGTGTGTTTCTCTCTATTGCAATAAAAATACACGATGATTTTCATCAGACAGCTGCAAAATGTTTTTTCATTTCATTATGCCCCAAAACCCATTGAAGTCACTGTAAAGTCCCATTGACTTCCGTGGATTTGATTAAGACCCTAATACATGATGGTTTTAAAAATAATGGCTTACATTCAATGCCAAGGAGTAAATGTAAGGAGAGAGAGGGAATGTTTACTATAATACGTTTCATATGATTATAATAAGGGATCAATAATCTCATCGAGAAAACCAAATGAGGACACCATAGCAATGTATGTGTGCCCAGCATCAGACAGATCTGATATCCTCATCCAAATCCCTTGAATGACATCAGAAACAAGGTGTTCTTTAAGAAAGCAGTTTTACTAAGGGATCAATCACAATTGAATTAAACTCCTATCCATGTAGTGAGAATCCCAGGTAGTAACACACAAAAAATAGATTAACAAGCATTTCCACCTGGATTCAGGTTTTGTTTAATGGCTGATAGGTAAAAGCAACATTTAGAACATTTTCTCCAACAATTACTTTCGATACTTCTAAGCTAAGATGCCACTTATTTGAGGATAAGTGCAAGGGTTAAGGATACCCATTTTGCTAACCTTTCTCAGCTTGAGCACTACTTTATGTATGTGAT
Organism: Sternotherus odoratus; assembly: GCA_032164245.1. Taxonomy (NCBI): domain Eukaryota; kingdom Metazoa; phylum Chordata; order Testudines; family Kinosternidae; genus Sternotherus; species Sternotherus odoratus. The sequence continues at coordinate 91,022,510 of JAVMKO010000005.1, read as the reverse complement.
TAGTTACACAGACTATAGAGCAGTGGTGGGCAACCTGCGACTCATTGGACTAATCTGCTGCCACGCTGCCAGACAGCTTGTTTAGATTTGCATGGCCGCCCACAGTTCCCAGTGGCTGCAGTTCATCGTTCCCAGCCAATGGGAGCTGCGGGAAGTGGCGTGGGCCACTGGTTGCCCATCACTGCTTTAGAGGAACTAACCATGTGACTGAGATACTACTCTACATGATGAAGGAAAGCAAAATCAGGCCCTAAGTGATTCTATGTGGTAGTAGTTCTTTGTTTTAATGTAGACTCCCACAGTATGACCCTTAACTTATAAACTTCAGGGCAATGCAGTCTAGCTGCAGCTAAGGGCGTTGGCGGAGGTAGGCGAGAGGGTCCATGAAATCTTCTCACTCGCATCCCTGTACAGAGACCAGGCAGAATCCCACTTCTTGGGTCTCTTGAGTGCTAAGACTGAAATAGTCTAGTGCCAACCATAGTGCTAACGTCCCCAAAAAAGGTGAGATGAGGCCCCATTCTATCCCTTTGCTGTGTCGCCCGGAATGGAAATAAGTGCACACTGCGCTTTGTTATATTGTTTATCCATTACAACAATTGCCCCAGTCCTTTACTACTGCCTGCTGAATTCTTTCCTGAGATGTCTATACTGCATGAAGACAAATCCACACTTTACAGAGGAAAACCAGCTACTAAAACTGGATGTCAAAGTTAAATTGTAGAGATGAAAAAATATAAGATCCAAGATACAGAATTTAAATCTATTGATGTAAATGAAAAAGTTTCCGTTGATTCAATGCGGTCAAAATTTCATCATATTGCCCTGCCACATAGGGCTCTTATTTTTTTAGAATGGAAAGAAGCTAGGAATAAGCTCCCTCCCTTCTGTGAACTGAAAGAAAATGACTAATGTGGTCTTTCTTAGTTGCAGTACCCATCATTGTCATCTGCACTGTAGCCTCATTAGGACATTGCTGGGTGAACGTTAAGAACATGGCCAAGCATTCTCTCATCTTACGGTCAGTTCCATGACATAAATCTTGCAGAAAGACTACTAATTTTTCTCCCTATCTTTGTCACTGATAGGTCTTATTACAGCCATTGTATGCTGTTGTCCTAGCATATGTATAATTCATTTTAATCTCTTTACTATTTACTTTGATTTTGGTATCAAATTTATGGTAATAAGTTTTGCTACATTCATTTGAATCTTCATCCAGTCCTTACTCTGTGGGGTCAGTTCTCTTGTTCCAGTGCTTGTAAAGGGCTAAATTCTGTTTCCTTTACGCTAGTGCAAACACTTTGGTTACCGTGGGTTGACATCAGTGTAACTGAGAAATGAATCTAGTCTAAAAGTTTCATACTTCATCCCAGATACCCTAAGGAGAGCAAAGTTTCAAGACCAGACTTCAAACCTAGGAGTTCATTGCCATTGAATGAATATAAATGCTATTAAACACTGATTAGGTATTGGACCAACCTTCCTCAGGCTAGGTTATTCTTTATTATTTAGCTTTCATTGTTTGGGTGACATTCATTTCCTCTTTGTTTTATAAGAATCTATGTTTTCCTGCACTTGTTTATGTGGAAGCCTGCACCAAGTGAAAACATACTATCAGTTATAGTACTTTAAAATTGCAGTAATAACCACACTGGGAATTAGCTTCTTTTTGCTCTTAATTAATTCCAATATATTTTGTTACCAAATTCCTGATTTCACCTAAATTCTCTTTTATTGAATATTTGCGAAAATACCCGTCGTTGCTCGGGTCCGTCAGAGGTGGGGAGGGGCCAGAGAGCTGAGCGAGTGCGGGGTCTGTTGGAGGGGGGAGGGGGCAGAGAGCAAACCTGACACCCCCACCTCACCCTCCCTGACCAAACCAGACACCCCCACCTCACTTACCCCTTGACCAACCCCAACTCACATTTGCACCCCCCACCCAAACCCAACACCCCCACATCACCCCCCTACCAACACCCCGACCAACACCCATACCTCACCCCCCGCAGACCAAACCTGACACACCCACCTCACTTTCCCCCCCAACCAAACCCGACACCCCTACCTACCACCACAAACAAACCCGACACCCACACCTCACTTACCCCTCGACCAACCCCAACCCCCTTCTCACCCCCCCAAACAAACCCAACACCCCCACTTTACCCCCCCACCAAACCCAACCCCCCCTGACCAACCCCAACACCCACACCTCACCCCTCACCCCTCACCCACCCCAACACCTTCCCACCCCCCCCAGACCAAACCCAACACCCCCGGCTCACTTACCCCCCCGACCAAACCCGACACCCCCACCTCACCCCCCCCGACCAAACCCGACACCCCTACCTCACTTTCCCGTCCGACCAAATCCAACTCGGCTCCGTCGGAGGTGGGGAGGGGGCGGAGAGTTGAGCGAATGCAGGGTCCGTTGGAGGGGGGTATTATGACATCATAACTATGTCACAGAGAACAGCAGCTGCCCAGCTGATATGATTGGCCTTTAAATAATTTCACCCCTGGGGGGGTGTCAGAGGTGAGATTTGAAAAAATTTCGACTCTTTCCCTGATTAGGACCCTAAGGCCTCTAACTGTACCAAATTTCAAGTCTCTAGCTCAAACGGTGTGGAAGGAGTAAGTGCACATACATACATACACGGATACACGCATACACCATTTGACTTTTATATATATAGATTGTATTGCAGGTCGCTATTGAAACCCATGCGTTGTAAAGGTTTAAGACTCATTAAAAAGTATATTGTTAATTCCCTATTTAATCATAACATGATAAGAGCCTTTGCTTGCTAAATTATGTGTGGTTTTCTTTCCTTCCTGGTACTCACCTCTCATGGCCCTGTACACTGTACCTATCTTTAAAAGGAGAGGAAGTCAACAAAGTGAGTTCTGTAACTTGCTCATTGTTACACCATTGTATACCAAACAAGAAATACTAAAGACTGAATAGCAAACTAAACAGCAAATAATCAGAGAGGTAGCCGTGTTAGTCTGGAATAGCAGAGGGTATTAGCCAACGAAAGCTTATGCTTCAAAACTTTATAGTTAGTTTTTAAGGTGCCACAGGACTTTGTTAAACAGCAAAGATATCTCTTATGTTACTTCACTACATTGTGCTAATATGGTAGTTCACCACACTGCATCTTTATTACCCATGATATAGTTCAGAGGTTTTCAAACTTCATTGCAGCGTGAACCCCTTCTGACAACAAAAATTACTACATGACCCCAGGAGGGGGGACTGAAGCCTGTGCCCACCCGAGCCCCACCACCCTGAGGAGGTGGGGGGCAAAGGCCAAGTCCAAGGTCTTCAGTCCCAAGCAGGAGGCCCATAACCTGAGCCCCCCACCCAGGGCTGAATCCCTCAGGCTTTGGCTTAAGGTCTCCTCGGGCTTCAGCTTTGTCCCTGGACTCCAGCATGTCTCAGCCAGCTCGGACGACCCCATTAAAACAGGGTCGAGACCCACGTTGGGAACTGCTGCTATCGTTTAATTTTCAAGAGAAGCTCTATAAAACCAAACCTACTAGTAAATTGGTAGTGGTAAATATTGATATTATAGTAGTGCCCACAGGCCCCAATCATGACTGCAACCCCATTCTGGAGAATCCTGTACAAACACAGAAGAGAATCTAATCTAAACAAAAGGGCAATACAACATCAAAGCAAATGAACTCATTTACTTTTCATCTAGAGCTTTATCCTCTCAAGCAAACAAAAGCGTTATTCCAGTTTGGACTTCCTTCTCCGAAGCTGCCGGGTTCCACATCCTCTGACCACTGTCAGTGCCACCTTCCCAGTAGCCAGACCTGTACAGTCCCTAGGCACTGGTCTCTGGTGTACTGAAAGTCCATTCCTAGCACATTCACCAAGATCCTGAAACAGCTTTCAGTATTTTTCAGTATTTTTAAAAACCTTTCAACTGCTTAATATATTTTTGAAACCTGCTAATAAATTTTCTCCCATTTTTAGGTGTATCCTGAGAAAGATAAATCTGTTTGATTTGATTTGGTGGGGTTTTTTTCCGTATGTGCCCTTTTAAACAGTCTAGTTAAAGATAAAGCGAATACCCCAGTTAGGGGTCTGTTAATTATTGGGAATCTGTCTAGTAACTGGGTGGGAGCATTCTACCTCCCAGATAGATCTGAAATGGGTAAGAGGAATAACTGGAGAAGAGGTACTGTGATGAGAGTCCAAGGCAATTTGGAAGCTCCTTTGCCATAGCCTCCAGTGTTTAGGCTCATCCCTGAGGTCTCATGATCACCTGTGATGTCCCTCAACCAGGAAGGTAATTGGTAATTTGGTTGCAGCCTTCCAGTTCGGAGGACTGACTTGGCTTCTTCTTTTTCTTTTGCATGGATGGTGTAAAGAAGTACAGTGAAACCTCGATATAACGGACTAATTCGGGCGAGGGGGTGTCCGTTAAAGCCGAAAGTCCGTTATTTAATAATTTTTTAAAATTATTAAATAACGGACTTTCGGCTGACAATGGACACCCCCCTCGCCCGAATTAGTCCGTTATATAGAGGTTTTACTTTTAGTGAGCAGCCCGCCCGGCACCAGCCAGCAGCCCGCCCGCCCGGGACCCCGGCTGCGGGGAGCCGGGCGGGGGGGTTGACAGCTGGGGAGCCGGGCGGGCGGGCTGACAGCTCCCACCCGGCTCCCCGCAGCGGGGAGCCCGGCGGGCGAGTTGACAGCTCTCGCCCGGCTCCCCGCAGTGGGGAGCTGGGCGGGAACTGTGAGCCCGCCCGCAACTGTCAACCCCCCCCCGCCCGGCTCCCCGCTGCGGGGAGCCAGGTGTGTGTGTGGGGGGTTGACAGCTCCCGCCGGGCTCCCCGCTGCGGGGAGCCGGGCGGGAGCTGTCAACTCGCCCGCCGGGCTCCCCGCTGCGGGGAGCCGGGCGGGAGCTGTCAACCTCTGCGGGGAGTGACAGCTCCTGCCTGGCTCCCCGGGGCGGGAGCCGGCAGCCCCCGAATAACGGATTTGGGATGCATCGGAAATTTTGTCCGTTGCATCCGAAGTCCGTTAAATCGGGGTCCATTAAATCGAGGGTTTACTGTAACTACAATTTCACCTGAAGTTGATTGAGACAAATGGCTACACCAGGAGCAGCAAAATTTATTGCAGTAATGCCTCCTTCATATTTATAAGTAGGTGGTGATACGTTCAATTGTCTGACCTCTTCCCATAGGTGGGGAACCATGCCCAGCCTGTTTCTCAGTGTAATGCCAGGGCAGTGGGAGATGGATTGCTTTTCATACCAGTGAGATGACTTAGGGTTGGGGGAGGGTCCCATTTTACAATATCCCTGCCTCTAATCCTGTTACACAATGGTCCTTGCCCAGTGCTAGAATCTGAACAAATGTTCCAGGCTAGTGCCTAGCAACCAAATGGACCTTTACAGAATCCTCAGATATTAAATCAATCTCATGTCCAACAACAGGTTTTACTTCTCACAAACCTGTACATAAAACAACATTAATTCAACACTTTACTTAGCATTCTCCACAGACTTCTTTGTCACATTGACTGGCAAGACAGAATATACCAGCAGACTTTCTCCTCATGGTAGTGTCTTCTCATTCTCATCAGTCCAACTGAGGTTGAAAGTAGGGTTACCAGACAGCAAGTGTGAAAAATCGGGACAGGGGTGGGGGGGGAGGGGTAATAGGAACTTGTATAAGAAAAAGACCGCAAAATCAGGACTGTCCCTATAAAATCAGGACATCTGGCTACCCTAGTTGAAAGGTTCTTAAGCCTTATTATTCACATATTCTTTATGGGATTTATTATGAATCAACTACAGTGATATCCACTAATTGTCTATAGACCTTTTCCCCCTCTCCCATGCAAACACATTTGTTCTTAGAGTAAAAGGAATCTCCTAGGTTTGAAAGAGCTCATGCTAAAAAAGTAAGGAAAATTGTTGGAAATACAATTTGCTCTTGTTCTCTGGGGCCTGGAGGGAATTGTAGGAAAAATCTAAAAGAGCAGAATTTTTTTCTGCAAGGATTTCTAGCTTAACTGAAGAGGGTATGATGATGATAATGATAGATAGTGGTAACTCAATGATCTATAGTTTCCTCAGTAAACAGAGACTTTGAGATTTTCAAAAAAAAATTGTCCGAAACTCCACCTTCAATAGATTCTTTCTGAATTGTCTTTGGCATTATACCACAGGGCTGTTTTTCCTGCTAGAGATATAAACAAATGGAGAAAATGGTACAATAGATGATGCACATTCTGTGCAGTGGTCAGTGTAAAGTTTTTAATCTCTTCTCACCAGCTGGGTTTAAACCCTATTTTTTCCAACCAACCCCCACAACCAAAACAGTGCAGAAGAACATTAAAGTTTGGTATATGCCATCAGCAATATACATAATAAAACTGTCTGAGCTATGGAAATTCAATGATATCCAGTACATTATAAAGATGGAATGCCTCCTTCCATCTGTATGAGTTTTACTAAGCTAGTAATCCACAGTTTAAAGAACTTTTTTAATTTAATAAAGAGGTTATTTTAAACTTAGATCTGCAAAACACTCATACCTCCAGCACATTGCCTCAGTGAAATATCCCTCTACATGAAAATATAGACAGTTAGTTTTTTCTTCCAAAGTGAAACACTGCAAGGTCTTTCATTACTGGTTTATTATGCTTTCTGTATCTTTGCTCATTTTTCACCAGTATTGCATTAAGTATTGATATTGATTTCTTGTAAATGGTACTGAAATGGATGGCTCACAGTTTTTGTTATTGTTCTGTAGCACTTGTATGTAATTTATTATAGCTGCAGTGGAACCTGCCCCTTGCTGCCAGGGCTTAAATTAAATGTGCCATGTTTTGGACCCTAGTAGTCCCATACATTTCTCATTTTAGATTTAAAAGCATTATGTAGAAAGTTACTTTTATAATTACTTTGGTATTGTTTAAAAAGTGTATTTCAATAACTTCCCTAATTAATAATCTAATGCATTGGTTGAAATAACTGTATTTAGTCCCCTTCATTAAAGAAGCAAATTGGTGTCCAGTAAAGTCAAACTGAATAGCTGTTATTCATGACCTGCTTGTCTCTCTCCAAAGAGCATTACAGAATGAATCACCATGTATCATTTTCAGTGTATTGAAGATTTAGGGCCTATCTTATGCACATTGACCTGATAAGGTCATTAGGGTCTGAAGAGAATTTGGCTCTTAAATACATTGTAGCTCTTTTACTGGTCATAAACTGGGCCAAAATTACACCCATGTAACCCCAGTGATTTCATTAATACTTAGGAAGAGAGACTATTTTGTATAAAAGACTGTTCTGGATCATACAGTGATACCTCTACTCACATTGAATGGTACCTTACAAACGAGTTATCCCAGTGAAGTCAGTTAGAGTACTTTTGAAGCAAACCACTACACAGTACTACTCAATACGCTGACCCTCTGGGAGTAAAATATCGTTTTGATGAAAATATAGAAAAGCTAAGAAATTCACAATTCCAAATGTTTCGTGGTTTTCATCATGTGTGGTTTTTAAAGAATATTGATTGAACATTATCAAACATGTATGGTGCTGAGAGATCCTTCCTGTATCAGGATATTGTGATGGGTTAACCCACCACACCAGCACCTCCTCCTGGCCAATACAGGAATTAGCTCTGGTAGCCAGTGTGCCTTGCTCTGGTGGTGCTCCGCCTGTCACCTCTTCTGCTCCTTGACCCACATCCCTCCAAGGACCGCAACGTCCTCTTCAGTGCCACAGGCCTCTGGCCATGACACACTTGGAGCTTCCCCCTTCCGAGGGACATCTCTGAGGCCACTTCTCTCAGTGGTGACCGCAGTCTACTGTTTAGCCACTTCCCTAGTGGCAAGGAGCAGGGCAATGGGACGACCTGGGTCTGCTCACTACTCCGGGTCCCATATCAGGAACCCTGTGTATAGCAGCCAGTTCCCTGTGGCTCTAGCATCTTCTTCACCCTTACCTCAGGGCCTCAGCATGCCAGTCTTAGCAGCCAGCCAGGAGCTTGCCCTCACTCCCCTGATTCTGCCCAGCACTCCTTTATACCGGGTGCTAGTTTTCTTACACCTGCAAAGCAGCCAATCCTCCCTCCTCGAGCTCCAGGGAGCAAGTCAAGCTGCTCTGCTATTCAGCCCTTCTTATATGGGCCAGTCCCACCCTTATTGGCTGCTCCTCACATCCCCTCTCTAAGGTAACCTTCTAGGGTAACCTTCTGCGGCTCTATTAACCTCTTATGGGCCAGTGTGGGGCACATGCCCCATCATAGATATCATTTCTCATTTTTATTTATCACCACGTCCAATGGCAACAATTATTTCTGTTTATAGAAAAGAACAAAACATATTTTGACTCTGACCATTTCAGATCCCTCATTCCAGTATTTTGAAAGGGGGACATAGGGGATTAGCTACCCTCCCAACTTTATACCTCTATCTTGCTATTGTCCCACTCAGCACCACTGCAGGACTTGTGCATTTGTTCCTATTACTTGTTTAATGTGGTTGCTCTTCCATTTAAACAATCAATGATGTTTCCAAGCAACTAGTATCGTGCCCATGAAATTGTCTTGGTGCAAAATGCATTAGTTATATATTATTTAATAAGTCATTTATAATGAAACCCGTAACCCGTAACATAAGGTTAACATAAACTCTTTGTAAGAAGTTTTAGTTCCACTTAATTGAATACATCCAATTGCCATTTGATGAGCTCTTCTTGGGTTTTCTCTGCCCTTGATATGAGACGACGCCCCTATTCTTTCCAGGATGGTTTTAAAATAGCTCTGTCCCTTTCAATGATTTTTTCTTGCGGCATGGCTGGATGTAGCCTGCAGGCCTTTTTAAACGAGGTGCCTTTACTCCAGTCAAGAACATTTTCAAAACAAGCGAGCTCAGGCTCACATTTCAAAAATGCAGGATTTGTACAGCACAACACTTGAAATCACTATTTGTACAGCTGGCATGAACACAATCTACCAAAAGGCTATAATTTTCAGGTAATGCAAAGATGTTGCAGGCACAGCACGTATGTATGGAGGCATTTCATGTAATGTGTGCTGGTACTCTATGGACCTAAAACTAAACTGGCTTTTTATTAAAAGAACTATTTATGGCGATGATGCAATTGCAGCGAGCATTCAAGCCACGTGCAAACAGACTGAGTTCTTGATGGTGCCTCCAAATTCTTCCCTCCTGCAACCTGTGCTCCTCCCTGTGAGTTCCATGCAGGTTGTCAGAGGAAGGGCCTTCTGCTCATGAAATGTCCCTGTCAGTGTTGCCATCCTTTACTGATTTTGATAATAAAGGCAAGTTTTACAGCTCTCTGTGACCTACTGAGTTAACAAACCAGCCCCAGTAGATTATGGTCATGCCCCAGCCATACAGAGGCAAATCTCTCATTGCATTAAGTAGTCCAAATCTTCACCCTTATATGGTGTGGAGCTTTTGTGGCCTTTTCAGTCTGACTGGGGTCTGTAGTCATGGAGGGAAAATTTGATCCTGAGGGTAGAATCATGTACCTGCAGCTGCTGACCACTGTTCCCTCACGTCACCTGATACAGCAATGTGAGGGATAGGTTGGAGCCGGGGAAGCATTGCCTCTTCTAATGTTTCAGTGGGAGGGGCTCATGACAGTCAAGGAGCTGCTGAATCTTCTGAATGGCCCAGAGCCTGAGAATCCAGGTGATGGCTTCGAAATGGGGAGAGGAACAAGTCCATCAGAATTACAGATTCCCCCCCCCCCCCCCAAGAAAAAATGGAGAGGGGTTTATTGGTCAGGAAAGGGAAGGGATTTCTGGGACTCCTCCAAGCCTGACACCCAGATGGGAGAATTTTCCCCCTCATTCCAGGTCCCGCACTACTTTTTGGCATCTCTGCAGGTGTTGCACTGTCTCGGGGTTGCAATAAATCCATAAAGGGAGGGAAAGAGGCAGGTTGGTGTAAGAGTGAGAATGTGGGGCTATCGTGTGTTTGAGTTCCCTCTCCCCTAGAGCATTTCCGTGGGCCCACTTAGGATCATGGAATGTCTTCACAAACAGGATTTGTCAGGTCAGTGGAGATCATCTGAAGGAGAACAGATAAGTGGCTGATAAGCCCTTTACTCCCAGAAACAAGGAAGTCAGGATTTGAGTTGCTCGGAGTTTGCCCGAGTAAGGACTGCAGGATTGGTCCCTAAGCAGGCTACATGGAAAAGTTAAGCAGTAGGGATAGAGGAAGAACTTACCTTTCAGAAGTCAACTGTGCCTAGAATAACTGCAAAACACAGCAGAGAGGTTGGTGTGCATGCTGCTAGTTAAAAATAGAATCTGGAACTTTACATATTTGTGAGACCTATCAAAGATTTATAGGTGAATTGACATATATATACAAACAGTAAATGAGTCTTGGTTGCATAATGCATTTCTGTTAGCTGTAAAATTGTGTGCTGTACTTTTTGCCAGGAACTACTGTCCTCTTGTGGTTAATCTGGAATGACCAAAAATATATATAAATCTAGTTGTAAAAGCCTGATTTATGTTTTCATTTGACTTTCTAAACTTTTTAAAAAATAGTCTTTTCTGCTCATCCACTTTCTGCTCATCCATAGTCTGTATGTGAAAATCCAGGGACAGGGATGTCTTTGGTGATTCCTTCTGAGTGCTGACTGGCTCTTTCCCTGGTGACTCACGGTTTCACAATTACTCCAGAACAGGATATCAGTTAACAAAGACGGTCCCTATGCCCTTCTTTTCCGGACATTAAAGAGCTGAAGGAACAAGTTACCCTACTACTATCTTGATAACACTTGATGGGGAATAAAGTCTTTAGTTTTGTAACAAAACAGTGCATTGGTCTGTGCTAGCTAGCAGCTACAGAAGTACAATAAGAACTTCACATCGAATCAGGGAGGCCTCATTCAGTTTTATCCACTCTTGACTCAGACAAGCCTCCCATTGAATTTACTGAGAACCTGCAGAGCATGGACTGAAAAAAAAATAAGGACCTAACACTCCTCTTTGCTTCCCCGGATTCTTACTACAGAAGAAGGGCTGCCACCCTTCCACGCCCCTAAGAGTCCAACAATAGAAGTTTTATGGGAGGTTCGGTGACATAGGTGGGGAGGAAGCAGGCCCTGAGCCTTGCTCTACAGACCCGTGGGTCAAACTCCAGCACATGAACTGGGACCAGAATTTACAGAAAATTGGTCAGTTTTCCCTACCACACGCTGAGGGAGTTTTGTGGGGAGCTGCAGTGGGAGGAGCTTCTGATTGGGAGTTATGCAAATGCCTGTTTCCTATGGTGGATCCCAGGGGATCTGCAAGGCAGGGAGTGAACATATCCCCCAAGTGCCCTCATGGTGCATGAATACAAAGGAACCTCCATGAGCTGAAACAAGCCTACTTCCCCATACAGGAATAACCTCAGGAAGGGGAAAACGGGGCTCCTCCAGAGCCTAGGTAATTAAAAGCCCCAGAAGAGTGGTTGCATGTACTCCAAAAGTACCAGATCCTGTTGCAATAGTTAGGCACAGCAAGATAAATGAGATAAGCCCTGGTGCAGAATGCTCTTCAACTCCCATTAACCCCACTGGCAGCTCCTCAGAGATTTGGATCCATATAAATGAGTAGTCTTTGCCTTGAATTCCCTTGTTTATTTTAACAAGTCTCCCAAGGTTATTTTAAAATTGTTTCAAGTAATTACTTGTCATTGCTTTTATCATAGCAGGAGATTTATATATAAAAAGGAAAAACAAATTATAAAAAAATAATAAATAGGCGAATCCCCCCCAACTCCTCTCCAGTCCCACCCCCAATTTCATTAACATCGTGATGACACTTGCACTAGAAATTCCTCCTTACAACCCCCACTCCACTGCTCTTCCCTTTCCATTGACATTTTATTATCATTATTTGTGTTACAATCATGGCTTAATGCCCCAGCTAGGGAAGGACCCACATAAGACCACAAACTAAGTTAACAGTGCAGCAGCTCCACTTTCAATGGAATCAGATGCCCAGCATTTGGGTGGGGTGATCTGACAACAGTCTAAGGTGTAAGTAGTTGAAAACCAAAGGGGAGAGGTTTTGTTCACAAGCGTATCATACAGGGAAATTGAGCAGAGGATGAGACAGACTAATGGGATGAAACAGAGCAAAAGAAAATGTAGGGTGAATCTAATGAAAAATCTAACAATGAGAGGTATTGCACTGTGGAACTCTTTTATACTAATGATGGAAACCTCACTGCTTGACAGTTGCAGTCCAATCCTAGGAGATCTAAATGCCCTCCTCCCCCATTGACATCAGTAGGGGTTGAGTAGGCTCAGCTCTTAAAGCTAGTCTGCCTAGGTATATATGGTAGGAAAGGATTTTGAACTGGCTGGGAGAAGGACTAAGTGAGCTAATAGAACTTTTCCATCTCTAATTTGAATAACTGTCTTGTGGAACTAGTAATGTTGTTCCGTCCAAGGTACGGTACTTAGTGTACTAACTCTACCATAGATTGTAGGCATCTCTAGAATCATAGAATATCAGGGTTGGAAGGGACCTCAGGATGTCATGTCGTCCAACCCCCTGCTCAAAGCAGGACCAATCCCCCACCCAATAGCAAGGCACTACAGTGTGATTCAGGCACATGTACTACGCCAGGTTTTACTGTCAATTACACCAGTGTAAAACTAACATTACTCCACTGACTTCAGCCTAACTACCCCACTTACACCAATGTAACTCAGAGCAGACTCTAGCCGCTTATGAACGCAAGTCTCTCAATATCTGCTAGCAAATTGGTTTGAGATGAACTTTTTAGGTAAAGGTAACAAAGAGTCCTGTGGCATCTTAAAGACTAACTAAAGTATTGAAGCATAAGCTTTCGTGGGCTAATACCCACTTCGTCGGATGACTGCTTGTATCCGACGAAGTGGGTATTAGCCCACGAAAGCTTATGTTTCAATACTTTAGTTAGTCTTTAAGGTACCCCAGGACTCGTTGTTATCTCTGCTATTCCAGACTAACACGGCTACCTCTCTGATTCTTTTTAGGTAAAGACAACATTTTTCAAAGGCACGGCCAACAGCAGTAGCCACCTTCTAAAATCCAATATCTCAAATGTTATTTCCCCTCCAGAGTAGTAAAAATGAATGAAAGTCTATTACAGAATATATTGCAAGTTCTTTGGGGCCAGGTACCATTAGGGTGACCAGAAAGCAAGTGTGAAAAATTGGGACAGGATGTGGGGGGTAATAGGAGCCTATATAAGAAAAAGACCCCAAAACGAACTGTCTCTATAAAATGGGGACAACTTGTCACCCTAGGGACCATAACTTTGTTCTGGGTTTGTACAGCACCTAGCACAATGGGGTCTTGGTCCATGACTGGGGATCCTAGATAGGGTGACCAGCTGTCCCGATTTTATAGGGACAGTCTCGATTTTTGAGTCTTTTTCTTTTATAGGCTCCTATTACCCCCATCCCCTGCCCTGATTTTCAACACGTGCTGTCTGGTTACCCTAATCCTAGGTGTTATCACAAAACACATAGTAAACTATATATCATATCTTGCTTGCTAAGTTTTTTTAATCAAATGACACCAGGTTTTAAATGGCACCAGCATTGTGTGTAATGTGCAAGTTTCCATTCTTTTTACACTAGTGTTTTTTAAAAAATGATCAAAATTCTTCATGTGATAATTAGTCAAGTAATTTTCCATTGGGCTTAGACCTGGCAGGCCACATCTCAAACTGGAGAATAATAGGATTTGCAGTTTCAGTCTGCTACAAAATATCAGTAAGTTTCACTCAAAAATATATCTAGCACAATTGCTGTGCCTGTGAAGTTAATATGAAGCCTTGCATTGCAGGGAGCAAATGGATTGGAAGCGTATTGAAAAAAACTCAAAAGCTCATTCTTTCTTTAGTTTTGTTTTTAAAACACAGACACACACTTCCTGACAATAATAAGACTGGAATCTCCTATTGTTATTTTCGCTCCCAGTCACTGTCAGTTTGTTCAATTTAGCATCGGCGGATCCAGAATCTGGAGCTCAGGCCATAAATGGTGATGATGAGTTTTGCATTAGCACAGTGCAGCGGAAAATCTGAGCAGCGAGGTGTTAATCTGATCTGTCAGTATTGGTGTCCTGCACCTCAGCCTCAACGCAGGAAATTAAATGATGAGATCTGCAAGGGAACTATTTCATAATGCTTTAAACAAATGAACTTCTTAACATTTTATGATCTCTGAAAGATTGTTTTGTTGGGGACAAATACTGCCTGCAGGGCAAAGCATTTGCTGAAAATAGCAATGGGAGGATGGACATGTCAGCTACAAAACAGCAGGTTATGCTAAAGCCAGTTACTTGATCTTCGTTTTATTACCAGATAAATGACTTGATCATCCCCAACGTGTATGTGGATCGGGTATCCCGGAGAGACTCCGTTCCAAAGCCAGGCCCTGTTGATTTTCAGAAATGAGCAACCCTCCCCCGTCCTTTTAGCAGCATGGTTTAGGCTGACCAGATGTCCCGATTTTTGTAGGGCTAGTCCTGATTTTGGGGTCTTTTTCTTGTATAGGCTCCTACTACTCTCTAACCCCTGTCCTGATTTTTCACATCTGCTGCCTGGTCACCCTAGTCATCTTACACAACCTCCTCCACCATTCCTGCCCTCTCCTGGGTGGGGGAGAGTTCACATTGGTATGTCCAGTGGAACCCCATTAATGCTTTCTGGTGATTTATGCTGTTTAGAACATCTTCTCTCCCTCTTTTCATAATTTCTGGGATTTTTCCATTCCTTTTGCTCCCCTTTGCTCTGCATTGCAGAGTGGTGGAGGGAGCGTTTGCCTGAGAACAGTAATCTGGCATTTTCTTCATGACAAAGAGCACGGTATCATATCAGAGGAGAAGTAGAGGCAAGCTGTGCTCAACAGCAGGGCCTAGAAAAGCTCCAGACTAATGCCTTTTGTTAATTTCAACGTCCCCTCAAGAGAAAAAAGGCCCATAAAAAGGAGGCAGGAATTCCTCAAGGATAATGGTAATGTACCCTCACTACAAATTACTAGCAGACCTTTAGAGTAGCTTATCACCTATAAAAAAAGCTTCAGAGTAGTCATTACTGCCATTGAGCTGATGGTGGTTTTATTACTTTTACTCTCCATAAGGAAAGACTGATGCAAAACCACCTCCATGTGGACAAGCAGGCAGGGGAGCACTTGCAGGAACATCAGGCAACCCGGTGGCCTCTTATGTCAAGTAGTGGCACCCTGCAGTTGCTGTACTAGAGGGAGATGGAGAAATATGTGCATAAAATATAATGTCACTTAAGTGTGGCATCACCATGCAAATACTCAGGGGTAGGGACAGGCTGCACAGGGAATCCCATCCCCACTGAGAAGGAGGTGGGAAGAATACTGCTGCTAATGGTCCCTTAGTAGAGGGGTGGTTAATAGGTCATGCTGTACACCCCAAAGAGACATGACTTCCTTCCTGTCTATCTCTTTGTCTATTTAGATTCTTCTTGCACCCATCACCCTGGCAGGCATTCTCAGGCCAAGGCTCTGCCCTTTATTTCTGGCTTCCCCCCCAGAACCATTCCTTTCCCTCTATCTCTGCCAAAGAGAACAGCTCCAGGGAATCCCACACACCTCCACAGCTCCAAGTGCACGTGCATCCGCCTGAAACACCCCAATTGGAGCCCTAGCGGTTTTTAAACTAGCAGCATTTTACATTAACGTAAACAATATTATCAGAGCAGGGCAAAGCTGCTGTGTTTTGCGTCATGGGGTTTTTGTGTGGTTGAACTTTCCTCTCCGGTTTGTGGAATTGAAACTGTGAGAAGTGCAAGGAGAGTGGATTATCAGAGCGTGACCAACTTTTGATGAAATAATTGCTATGACAACAGCGGCACTTTATCTATTATAAATGCTTTTCAAGCATTTGGCCAGCTGTTTGCCTGAGACACAGTCTTTGGCAAATGCAACGCTTTTTCAGGTTTCTTATCTAGAGTGGTTTTCTCATGGGGCTGCTTCTTATTGCTTTGTAGAACTACCAGATTATTTAGCCCTGCAACAGGCTTTCCAATTGATTAGGTGTCAGCAGTTGCCAAACATCTATGTGTGCTATGCTTCATCAAGGATCAGCGTGGAAGAACCACCCTCCCAGAGCTAATAATTCATCTCTGGCTCATCAGCATAAAGATTTGGGGTTGTGTGTTTCTGTGGGCCTGGCGGAATTCCATTTTTTAAATAATTTCCATGGATAATATCAAAGTTTATTTTTAAGCATTTTTGTTTGTATTAATTTAAATTGTCAGAGTTGTTCAAAATTATGGATTTTGAGCCGTGTTTTATATTGATCAATTTAAATTTTTACAGTTGTAGGCCACCAGGGGAGCAGGGTCAGATAATGGGGGAGTCAGACAATAATTATTTAATGGCAGTCGACACAGATTCAGAAACTTAAACCTTTATAACTACTTTATAAAACACTTTATAAAACACAAATTGTTAACATCACTTGTGATAATATACAAAGTAAATATAGAACCAAATTGAAATTCTCATGCAGGATTTTTCCTATCTTAAAATTGCTATCACTATAGATGGAAATATTTTTTCATCAGTTTCTATTTGTAAGGAGAAATTGACATTTACCAATATTTGTCGACAAAATTCTAATCCTTCCAAAGCCTACTTATTTGCAAGGACTCAGAAGTAATATTATGGGTTAAACTGTTTTTCCCCACCGTTGTGCAGAAAAACTATCCTTCAAGGCAGTGTTGGCTTCCCCTTTAACCTTTCCTGTGCCACTGTATAACCTACATTATGTCAGCTAGATAAATCCAACCTTTAACAGTGATACAGATATAGCATATGTAGTCAACATATCTTGAAGCTAATGGAGCCTATAGGTCATATACCAGGGACGATAAGAGGCTACTGGTAATACTGAAAACACTGGCTCAAAATAGATAAAACAAAGTAAAACTGTTCTCTCCAGAAGTTGCAAAACAGTGTACATGATACTATGTTTGATATCAATTAGCTTGTCCATGTATTCATTATTATATTCTTATTATTTGTATTATACTATCAGCCCCAGTCAAGGTTCAGGGCCCCATTGTGCTAGATGCTATAGACACACAGGACAAGAAGTCAAATCTTACCCTAAAGAGGTTGCAAACTAAGTGTAAGACGAGAGGTAACAGGTGGATTCAATAGAGAACCAGGAGGTGCAACAGGTAACAATGAGACAATACTAATCAGCATGATCGGCAGAGATCTCAGCACACCGTCGCCTAGGCACCCTTCAGTTTTTAGTAGGCACCACAGCAGAGGAGAGAGCTGAAAGACAATGAGGTGTCTTAGTTGGAGCTTATAAGGAAAGCCTCCTATGCAAAGGTATTTGTTCAACAATGTAACGAATAGTTGAAGGAGGCTGGCCACGGGAAAAGTGGAGTCAACATCTAGATAGCATACAAGAAACAATAGGTAGGATGGGGTAAGCCTTGAAAGGTCTTCAAAGCAAAGACCGGCAGTTTCTATTTGATGAGGTGGGGAAGAGGGAGTCAGTGGAGGATTAATGTGGATAGTTCAGTGAAATTCACAAGATGCCAGTAGTGGTGAGACATAACATCTGTTGTCTAGGACACTGAGTAGCAGCATAGATCTTGACAGGAACAAGGTACAGGTATTTGTACAAACACAAAATATGGTCCACTGTGGCTCTGATTCAGGAAACCTCTTAAGCATGTACTGAACAGGGATGCTTTCTTGCAGTGGGGTCTGACAGCATTCCAAAACATTACAATGAGGGCAGATATAGTTTGAAAAAATAGTAAGGCATGGGCTACAAAGTTTAACATCCGTTAACAACATTTGATTCTGGCCCAAAGGCTGAGAAGCGAGGACTGTAATTTAAGGCTGTGAGCATTTGTCCAGTTTGGCCCTGATCCTTCAACAGAGCAGCGAAAAGTGCAAGTTTAGTGCAGTAGTAGAGTACAAATTCTTTGGATGCAAGAAAAGTTAAGCACTAATCACTGTCCCCCCTTAATATCTAGTATGGGGTGTAGCAGAGAATAAGCATGTCTGAGGAACTGGCCTTAATCCTTAACATTGTAACAAGGCTCACTTTACTACAGTACCCTCTCAGGCATTGGTGCTGCTAGTAGGCGGAAGTAACTTGTTGGCTATGTAGCAGTATTTGTATTAATGCAGGACTAGCCACTGATGCAGGTTCTCCTACACTCCCTGTCCTGCTCATCATGGTTTATGTCACGTGTATATTCAGAACTTTCTGTACCTGGGCTGTGCAGGACCAGCCTTTTATTTCCCTTTTTTGTAACACATTATTTAAACAAACTGACATTTTTAACAGCGCTTTGTTACAAGCAGATGAAGGTTTTTTAAAACGAATGCAATGCCATTAATAAAGGGCGTTGCATGCTTTAAGGATGGGGGGTTTCCACCACACTCTGCATTGGCCTCATTGCAATTTCAACAGCAGTAGAGTTGGACCAACACTGAGCCCTTTTGAGAATCCTGCCTTTGCATTGTTCTTTGTGCATCGCGGTTCTTTGATGTCTGAACCATGAGCACTTCCACCTTTTGCTGTAGGCGCAATACATTTTCTGGTTATTTTTGCTGGAGTGTGTGTGTCTCCTCTCACTTGCTGCAATGTTTCTGAGCAGATCTTATCGCCTGTTGTGATGCATTACTGATGTGCTGATCATTTACATGGGCTTTGGACATGTGACTTGGGAATGTTACCATTTGTGCTATAGGCATGTAACTGCAATGTGTAAAATATTTTAATGAGCTTCCCTCCCTTGTTCCTTTAGTTACAAGGGGGGATGGTTTGAGAGAGAGCTTGGGGAAGTGGAAATTGAAAGTGTTCTTTTAGTGGGTGGGGTTGCCTGTTGCTGACTCTATGGGCTGCAGGTGCTGTGATCACTGGCAGCATTAGTTTGTTGGGGTTCTTAGATAACATGGATTTGCCTCATTCCTTAGGCTAGGACTAATATTGCACTACATCTGTTGTATCATGACTGCATCATGACTGTGGTTTGACTGAATTATTGAACCCAACGGACAGCGCTTGCAACCATTCTACCTGCTTCCACTGCAGACTGTGGACAGATATTTCCAAGGCAAAGCTGAATTTTTAGAACTATGATCTCCTTATAAAAATATCACCTTCATGGGCCATCTGCTCATTATGAAATTTTTGACAGCTTTGTGTTTAGAGATGAAGGGACATGAGACTGTTTGTCTTCTTTGACAAGTTCTTCCATCAGTATCTTTAAGTATAATGCCGTATTGTTGTTGAGCATATTTAGTTTTGTAGCAGTTTTTCTTTCTTGTGCTTAGCAAAGGGCGGAGGGGTGACATGTCCTTTTCATCCTAGTTTATACTTTGCAAATTTGGTAGCTTGGAGAGCTGCTGTGGGAGGGCAAACAGGCTGTGAATGCAAGTTGAGGCCCAGTACAAACAACCGCTGCAAAGACCTAAATGAACGTTTGATGCAGCTGTTTTTCCTTTCATTTGCACAAATGTAAATCAGGACTAAGTCCACTGAAGATAAGGTGCAAGAGGAGAAACCGATGGAAACAGTGGTAGCAACTAAAGCCATTTTACTTAAGATGAAACTATATAAAATAAAATGAACATGAACTGAGTCCCTCCTTTGAAACACACAATAATCAATCAGATCCCAAGCCAAGGGGAATAGGGAGTCTCTTTTGTTATCACTAGATCTCTGGATGCATACTGGTTTGTTAGCTCTCAGTCTCGGGGTGGCATCTTATTTCCCTTTATTTGTATCTTCTGAAAACCTTTGGATATAAAATAGAAGAGGCTGAAGGGACATTGATGGTGGATCCAAAATATTTTTTGTCCTTTTTCTTGTTACTTTTTTTTTGAGGGGGGGGAGGGGAGGAATGAGCTAGAGTAAAGAGCAGGGGGAATTATAAGAATATTGTATTACACACGTTAGATACAATTTTCTGTTTGAATGTGTTAGGTCTGTTATATTTGTGGTATAATCAATAATAATTGATTTACAAAAATACAAGCCAGTAAGTAAATAAGAAATGCATATATCATAATCAGTATAAAAATATATCATAATCAATGCCAAAATAACTACATCTTTTAGAAAATCCTTAAAAGTACTAACACCAGTACATTATTGAAATGGAATGATTTTAAATATTGAATTGGTTTTTATTATTTACCATAAGCTGTTTTCTTTTCTATTTTGTAGCTGGACAGTGAAAGTAGTTTCTTTTACTTCAATTTTACTTTCACCTTTGCTGGTTAGTTTCATTTTCTATATTAACTAGCAGGAAACTATTAATAAATAAAACATGTTAAGAATGTTAACTGTTTGAAGTCCGGTTCACACAAACACATACAATTTCACAACATACACCAGACAGGTTGCCAATTTTTATTTGTTTTCTGGAGGGACAATTATTTTTTTCATATACTGAAGTCATTTTTATTTTAAAAGAATTTTATAGGGAAAAAGTATTTGAAACAGAAAACAAATCTTCAAAGTATAGAGCATGCATAAAATTCTCAGTAAATGTTTATTGACTACAACACCTGGAACAATTAAGAAGGAGTATGCCGCTGATTTAAGAGGACAAGATTTGCAGATGCATGCTAAGTACAATACTTATGTTACCCAAAGTACTGAAATGCTCCAGCACTTATTAATCTATTCCTCTTTCTGAAATAATCTTGTATTTAGAAATAATTGATGCTCTCCAATGAAGGGAACGGGGTGGAATGGAGGTTAGTGATTAGCAGCTGTGTTCACTCCACTTGTTTTTTACTTCTGTGTGTATCAAATATGGATCAGATGTCCCCCTGACCAACAACATCGGCACATGTGCATTTAAGTAAGGGATAGTTCTGATCCATCCATCACACTGGCAGCTGTGTCAGTTGGTTATTTATGGTACAACTAATCCAACAAGTAGCAATTACATTTTTAACAAAGTGACTGCTCTGAACCTGAGTTTGGGTTCCTGGATCAGATATGATGAAAACACTTATGCCCACACTCTTCCCATACGATCCCCTTTGCCCGATCACATAGCATTGTCCAAATTTCGGGCACCGAGGACACAGATGAGTTTGTGCAGGCAGCAAGGTAACTGAAGCTGGCTGCAGTCAGATTTCCACACCTGTGCTATTTCATGCTGCATCTCCTGTGAGAGCAAAAACCCAGTACACTCCCATATGTGCCACAGGATTAGCTTCTTAAGATGGCTGTAGTGCAGCAGGAGACAATAGTGGATGTTTAAATGTCATAAAATGAAAAACAAAGAAAATTAGGGTTTCATACTAAAATTCACAAAACTCAGAAAATGAAAAGGTACAATTAACTCAAATACCTCCAATGGTCTATTTAATATTTATGTTTTCTAGTTTGACTTTTAAATGTATGGCCAAATATTTACAGCATGCACAATGTGTGTGAGAGAATGTCCTATAGCACTGCAATTAGATTATGAAATAAGAGAAGGAACTCAGCTATTACTGTGTGGGCACTTTGACTTATTATGGCAACTGCACTAGATGAACTTCAGTTTAAGTGACTAGTCTCATCCAATATTAAATAGTTTATTTCGGTCTCTGCAGTACTTATCCAGTGCTCTGGATCCTTTACAAAAATTTAAATCATTGCCATTCAATAGGCCAAAATGCCACAACTGGACAGTCTACCTTTATTCCCAAAAGACTATGCCCATAGCTTTGTAGATAACTTTATAAAAAAGGATTTTGCAACCCAACTCTCTATAATATTTGCAGTCCCAATATACTCAGTGCCCCACTAAACATCCCCCAATTATCCCTCCCACCTACCAAGAGAAGGCCTGGAAAGGCAGGTGGGCCTTACAGTGTGTCTTAAAGATCAAACTCTGGCTGGGGCAGATCATTAGGAAAAGCCAAAGCCAAAGCCAAGAATCTTCTGCAGGGAGGAATCTGCCTCCAGCTCCCTCCTGTCCTGTTTATATTCGAAGGGCAATGCTAACTCAAGCGCCTCAGATTACCTCAACCAGTGTGGCACCCCCATAGTAAGGAGAGCTCTCTCTTAGGTGACCAAGGCATCTTTTAAAGTTTTAAAGGTCAAAAACACCTACAATGTCATCCAGAAACTATCCTGAAGTCCCTGCAGATCGTAAGGCCCAGGTATAAATTTAGCAAAATTGCTTCAATTTTATGAGTGTTCTGCAAACTCAAAATCAGGAAAATTGTTTTACAACTGTAAATGTCACTGCCAACATTTCAGCTGAGCTTTAATAACATTGTGATTAAATTCAGGACATCTTTGGGTTAAAGCATTATGCAGGGGCAACAAACACAAAAAAGATTTTTTTCCCCCACTTCCAAACATGTGGGCAGATCAACCTGAGCTTGTGGGAAGCTGCCTCACTCAGGAATCCAACCAAAAGAGTCATTTTGAAGTCAACTCATTTGGCATTCAGTCTTGGATGGGGAGGGAGGGCAAGGAGATAGACAGAGGCAACCATACACTGCCTACTCAGGATCCCCTTCCACTGCCTCAGAAAGCTACATCATCCAAGACTCAGCTGCAGTTCAAATACCATAAGAGGCTTGTACACTATTGAGCAAACCAATACCACAAGTTGTTACAGAAGGCAAAACGATAGAAATTACTTGCTTTCCTTAAAATGACTAGAGACCCAGACCCCAGTAAATCAGAGCGAGTCAAGTCAATACTTGTGTTCCTTATACTTATTAAAATCAATTTTTATTTTGCAGGAAAGGAAGAGAGAAAGAAATGGAAAGACAGCTATGCCTGTCTGCCTAATCTCACCTGGATGCAATATTTTAAGAGTCAGATTTCTGTAAGAAGAAGCCATTCTACTGAAATTAAAAGGTTGCGTCTCTAAGGAGACACAAAATAGCTCACCAATTGCCTTTCCTGAATAAAAAGGAAGGTGGTTTGTGAAATGAAAGATGTGTATAATAAGTACTGAATTTATGTACATGTATAGTTGTTCGAAAGCTTAGGTCCTTTATTTACACATTGACAGAAACTAGTGACCTGTCAAGAACATCACTAAGTACCTCTTGGTATATATTTTAGAACTGAACTAAATCACACAATGCTGAGAATGACAAGAATGAAGTGTGCTTCAATGAGACCCCAAAACTGATCTCTCACCAGAACTGGACTGAGAGAAAATGCCCAATTTTTTTTTTTTCTAACACAAGGCCAAAGGCTCTTGCAGGGCTCTGCAACACTTTCTCATGTCCAAGAGAAGTCTATATGGAAACTGCCAAGTATAAACTGGGTAGTCCAATGCACTGGCCCTATGTCTGTGTATATCTCTCTCTCTTTGCCCATCATATTGCCCTCTAGCACCTGGTCCAGAGAGGGGAGATGGGGCTTCTTACAAGCTCTGCCTTAAGTTCTGCCCCATCATTTTCTGTAATTATGTATAATTACAGCATCATGAAAAAAGACTTTTCTCCATTTTGTGCAAATGAATTTTGTGTATGAAAATTCTATCAGCTGTGTACAGATGACCTTGCTTGAAAAATGCACACACAAGCATTTTGTTCACGCAAAACTGCTCATGCACAAATGTTGGCCACCTTGATGCCTTTTGGAAATCGAGTCTTCATCCTCTCTATTTCAGTATCCCCTTCTGCATAAAGGAGATAGCAATATTTAACTTATCTTGCAAGACATTAATTAATGTTTTCACAGAATTTTCAAGATATAACACGCTATATGACTGCAAAGTTTTGTGTTATTATTCAAGCATAAGTCACCAATGTAAAAGAAAAACATGTACAAATTAGTTCAATCGTACTGAAGGTAACAGATTAATGTATGGTAAATCAATTTGTCAGTGGATTTAGTCTCTTTTCTATTCAGACATTTTCTGTGAGAAATGTAAAATTTTCTCAGATTTATTCATTATTAGTCAAAGAGTTCCTCTGAATAGTTCTTGGCCTGTGGAATGTTTGTATATTATTTGTAGTGAGTATTAAATAGCTAATGTGTTCATTAGTTCCGATTGGACGTATTAGTATCATTGGCACCCCTGGACTAGATGAATGTAAGTTTTGGAATCAGGTTTCTCAAGTGAATACCTATCTTTATGATATACAATTCTCATTGCATGAATAATGTCTAGTTTTTGCTTTAGCGTTAAATGTTTCTGTGCGCATGCCTGCAGCAAACTAATTTGCGTGAGTAGTTACAGAAAGTGAACACAAAGAATGAAAACAGAGTTTAAGCAAATTCCATTTTTTACTGAGGTGAATATTCATGGACTTCTTTATTTGTAGGTTATTGCTCAGTTCTAGTCAATCATATTTCTGAGACTATATTAGATTTTTCAGCTGCTGACAGGCTTTTTTAGAAAACTAATGTGCTCAATGCATCCTCTCTAGTAGGCTTGATTGCTCTAAATATTGATTGGATTTACTACCAGTCAAGGTCAGAAACTGAACAGGTTTTTGCTGCAGGAAGCTGTATATTAATCTCAATATCAACTAAAGTACCTAAACTGTTATTGGAATTTGATGATCAATTACATCTTTGAAAAGTACTTAGCATGACATTTGTTAGGCTTCTGTATTTTGTGTTACACACCTGTTAGTTCAATAACTAGCAGAGGTAACAAAGAGTCCTGGGGCACCTTAAAAACTAACTAAAGTATTGAAGCATAAGCTTTCGTGGGCTAATACCCACTTCGTCGGATGCATCCAACGAAGTGGGTATTAGCCCACGAAAGCTTATGATCCGACGAAGTGGGTATTAGCCCACAAAAGCTTATGCTTCAATACTTTAGTTAGTCTTTAAGGTGCCACAGGACTCTTTGTTACCTCTGCTATTCCAGACTAACATGGCTACCTCTCTGATTCAATAACTACATAAATATCAGCAAATAACCCCTCCAGTGCTTAGTCCAGATGATACTTTTATAAGCAAGTTCTTTGCTGATATTTGCATTGATAGAGTTTAAATACAATTCAAATACTTACTTTCTGGCTTCCCCACATTACTCCATCTGACAGTGTATTTTAAATATATTAATATTACACAAACAAAAAACGACACTAAAAGAACATTATTTAGGTCGTAACGTGAAGCACTGAAAAGTTAAGAAATGCTAGAATTAAGGTTGCTTGTGAAACCTTAATTCAGTTCCCCCTTATCTGTATGTATTTGTACATACTGTATTTGTATTGTAGGTCTTTCATGACATGATCATGTATTATGTTGCTCTGTGGGGAGGGTGCGTGAGCAGTCCTGTCACACACATGAGCTGTGAGGAGCCACTCTGTGAGGATGCCACATACACAGCCCTGTCACACGTAGGAGTTGTGAGAGGCTCACGTATGCTCCATGAGCGCGGAATCTTCTGAAATCTGCTAAAATTGAAGACGCCTCTGAGCACGTGCAAACAGAAATTGGTTAAAAGCTTGTAACTTGGCTAAATTTGGGAAAAAATTCCTGGGGATGGCAAAAGGCACCTCTCTGACACAAAGGCCACCTCATGTCAAATTTCAAGTTCCCTACTCCAAAGCGTAGGTGGGCTCGAGCTATTCAAAGGAAAGTTTTTAACATAGGCAACGCAATATATTGTCCATGGTCTCATTCTTGGAAATTGCTTAAATGCTTTGGCCGCAGTTTTCCAAAAAAGGCCCCGTCTTGTAGAGCCTGAGCTTGAGCCAGTTAGCTTTCCTTTAGGGCAAGACAAGAGACTGAATCATCTGGGTCGGACGAAAAAAGAGACCTAATGTTGAGGGTAATCAGTACATTTGACTGATGAAGCCAGTTCTGTCCTTGTACCATATATCCAGGCATAAATTCCATTTGAAAAGGAATACAGGAAACCTGCAGATTTACCAGTAGGCTATACCAGATGAATATAATTAATTGAATTCATTATTTATCAACTGGTATTTTTAATAAAAAATTATATAATTATCGAGTTTTCCAGTCAACCAGTTCTGCTTACATGGTATTATCACAAAACTAAAAATATGCCAAACTTCTGCATGAACCAGGTATCCTATTTAAATCATATAAAATGTATGAATAGAAGTTACATTCTATAGTTCTATTTACAATTTTTAAGTCTATTCAAATCTGAAACTGAGAGCAAAACTCAAGGGGAGCTAATCTGTGTGTCCAAAGAAAGATTTGCACAGTGCTAATCTGAATCTGGGAATTGGGCTGTGAAACAAGGATTTCTTTGCAAGACTTTTTAGTGTCTCCATCTAGCCAGGCTTGAAATACATAGACAGAGCCCTCTCTGGTATACCTTCATTGTCCTTAATATAGTCATACCAATGATGACTTTAACTCACAGTAAGCTTGATATCAGTCATATGACTCCCTTTGATTTCAATGGTAGGATCAGTCACAGAAATAATTTATATTTTGATATTTTCATTTTTTGTAGAGGCAGGAAAAACAGGGGGAAAAGTATCAGATGTTTTCAAACTAAAAAAAATCGTTGGGGTTGTCAGATTTACCGGTTAGCTACACGTCTGTCCCCTTCCTGGTCTATATGAGTGCACCCTCCCAGGTGACTGGCTTTGTGCAGAATTCCACCCTAGGATAGAAATTCTCCCACTCTTAGACCAGGCTCTGGGCTGGAGTACTCTGAATACAAACCGTTGCAAACTGGGACTGACTGAGTTCACACACGTATAGTTCTCCCATTTGGGAATATGTGACCAGTGCTGTACAGTGAGCAGACAGTCTACTTAGAACAAAATATTGTTTATTTTGAACTTAGCTGTTAGAGAGAATAATTTTAAAACAACAGTCTACACGCATGTCTCTCTTACATAAAGCTTACTATCCCCGGATGGTAACCTAACTTTTTCAGATAACCCCAGTGGTGTGTGTCATGTGTCTCAGTCTGGTTCCCTCAAACAGCTACCTACTCTCTCTTGACAGCAGGTCCCTTTTATTCCTGACAGCATTATTTGGCCCTCTGTTCATAGGCCTTTTCCTCTTGTGGTCTAAACCAGTTTTGTAGGTTGCTGGAGAGGGAGCAAATTAATCAAAGCTAATAGTGCTAATGAACAAAGACCTTGAGTGGCTTGCTAATTACAAAAATAGCTTCTCCTCCCTCCGAGTTCACACCTTCAATTCAGCTGCTAGAAGAATACCTCACCTCCCTGATTTGAGATAACAAGCTGGTTCAGCATGATTGGACTGACCTTGTTACCTCCTACCTGATTCTTGACTATTTATCTATACTTGCCCTTGGACACTTCCACTGCTTTCATCCGACGAAGTGAGTATTAGCCCACGAAAGCTTATGCTCCAATACTGTAGTTAGTCTTTAAGGTGCCACAGGACTCTTTGTTACCAGTGCTGATGAAGTGGGTTCTAGCCCACGAAAGCTTATGCCCAAATAAATGTGTTAGTCTCTAAAGTGCCACGAGTACTCCTCATTCTTTTAGTGCAGGCATTGTACCTTAACAACTCTTAAATGTTTACTGAGAGGTGGCTTATCTTGAGACATTCTTTGCCTGCCTTCCTTCCTTCCTTCCCAGGGAGACGTTCATATAAATTAATATGGTCATACAGAAAACACCCCAATTACCCAGCCAACATTCAAATCTGCCACAAAGATTCAAAACAAATTTTGGTTGATGATTCAGGTCAGACCTAAATATATTAAACTGGGGATTGTACTGACCAGACCCCAGGTTAACAATTCTGTCTTCATCTCTTTCTTCTTCCTTTAAAGTTATAGGCTGGGTATTTCAAAGGGACCCAAGGTCAGGTCTGCACTACCCATTGGATCGGTGGGTAGAGATTGATATTTCTGGGATTGATTTATCGCGTCTCCTCTAGATGGGATAAATCGATCCTTGAGTGCTCTCCCATTGACTCTGAAACTCCACCACGTCGAGAGGCGCAGGTGGAGTCGACAGAGGAGTGACTCAGTGCTGTGAAGACGCCGAGGTAAATCAACCTGAATACGTTGATTTCAGCTATGCTATTCATGTAGCGGAAGTCGCATTTGTTAGGTCGATCCCCCGTTCCCACAGTGTAGACTAAGCGTGAAAGTCAGTGGGAGTTAGATGTTGTTGCATGACCCTTTATAAGATTGATAATGTTTAGATTAATGACCAATTGATCTGACTGCAATAAATTTCTTCTCCCAGAATCAGTCTACACAGAATTCACACTATGGAGTTTCATATCTTGTGGGGACTCTCAGGGAGGAAAACAAGTACACTCACACTAAGGGCAAAGTAAAACCTTAGTTATCTATATTAAAATAATGGAGAAAACTATTAAAGATCAAGCCATATTAGAAGATAAAGCTAATACAGGATCAAGGTAATCTATGATATCATTCTATGCTTAAGCTTTTAGAATTGCATTCTCATACTCTTAATTGAGGATCTGATGGTAAGAGACAACCAGGACCAGCCCTGTCTCTGGTATGCGGTGTCCGATGGTCCAAGTCCCCCAATGAATTGAAGGGTCAAGTAGACAAGAAGCAGACGGCAATGGCAGAGACCCAGGAAAGACTAGCCCCTGACCACATGGTGACTGGCCTGTTATAGGACCTGAGCATCATCTGCTCTTTCTCAGTCC
This sequence comes from Sternotherus odoratus, assembly GCA_032164245.1. Classification (NCBI taxonomy): domain Eukaryota; kingdom Metazoa; phylum Chordata; order Testudines; family Kinosternidae; genus Sternotherus; species Sternotherus odoratus. The sequence continues at coordinate 90,993,881 of JAVMKO010000005.1, read as the reverse complement.
TCCATGCCCATTATTATGCCTACATGTAGCCTTTTCACCAATATAATATGGAGATGTACTTATTCTACAGGTTAACATATAGATATGTGTAACTACCATTTCAGCCCATTTCAGCTGTCTCCCCTTGCTTAAGCGGATATGCGGTTATTACTGCCTGTAACGGGGTCACCACTCACCCCCGCGGCGCCTCCCGCTGGTCGTCTGGGGAATCAGCTCCTTCAGCGTCCAGAGCACCCTCCGCAGGTTGATGCCCCCACTCCTTTGCTGGCCCCGTGTCCCTCCTGGACCCCGGTGCCCTCCAACTGTGGGTGCTGCAACCCTGCAGTACCCCCTTGGTGTGAGGGTCTCCCCTCCCCAGGGGAACCCTCTACCCCCTATTCCCACCTCGCCTCAGAGTGTGCCACTGTCAGTCACCACTTGCCCCCGCTCACTGGGGCGGACTGCAGTATCATGGCTTCTCATCACAGGCAAGGAGGGTTGGCCTGCTGCTGCTATCTCCAGCCCTAGGCTGCCCCCTGCAACCCTGGTAGTCCTGGGTCGGACCTTGTATCAGGCCCGGAGGCCTGGGGCTCGTGGCTAGAGCCCACCCAGCTCCTTCTGCCCTGCCCCAGCTCTGCCCTAACCCAGGTACCTGGCTCAGCTCCTGCAGCTCGGCCTGTCTCCCTCTGAATGCAGAGGAGACTGTTCTCCCTAGGCCCCTGCCTCCCAGCCTTTATACTCTGGCTGGGAGTGTTTGGGGCGTGGCCACACAGCTGAGCCTAAACTCCCAATCAGCCTGGGAGTTTGCAGGCTATTTCAAACCCCTTTTGGGGCTTTTCCAAGCCCCTTCTCATAGGGGGCGGGTGGTCACCCCGCCACACTGCCATACTCCTTGCAGTTGCACTGACTGAAACATTCTAACTCCTACCACTGAGCAACCTCTTAGTTTCCAAAATGTAAAGGTGACCATTGATCTGTGCCAAGCGTCATGGCCTACTTAACCACACTTATGCAGGATACAGGCCTTTAGGTTTCTTGCATTAGAGTCAAATATAATAAATATATGTTGAATATAATGGGGGTGAATATAATGGGACAAACTTGCCCTATGGGCTACAGTGTCTAACGCTCTTAGAGTTCCCTTTAACAACCTCACCCCATGTTAGTCGTAGATCTTTGTATCATTTTCTTGTTTATTTGCAACTGTCTGATATTTATTTTGCTGTTTTACTTCCCAAGACATGCTGCCATTCAGTTCCTATAGTTGAAGAAAGTGCAGAAACTCTGCTCGTTTTAAGCTACTGTCTATGACATCATTAAAAATCAGCCTCATTACCACTGCAAGGGCCTTTTCATTTTAAAGCACATAAAACATTATTAGTGAACTTCTTTTCTTCTGACATATGCGCTGCGCCCTCCGAATGAGCTGGAAAGACAGCAGAAGGGAACGATTTATCAGGCGTCAGGTTCACCCATCCAAACACCACAAGTCTCGTTTTTGTTGCTTGCTGTACATAATTTTGAAATGGTTTGTAAATTTAATTGTCCATGTACAACGTGTGCTGTACACCATGTGCAATCAACAGCATTGCTGAGATTAGCAGCTCCATTTCTTATAAAAGTAGATCTTATGTGCTTTTATTGGAAACAAAATGCACCCTAAGGCATTTTAAGTGTTGTAGCAGCCAGATATGGCAAGACTCACTGAAGTCAACACATTATAGTAAGGGAAAAATGAAAATGTTTTTGGTTGTCAGTAAGGGCAATTAATCTTTGGAGAAAAGTTATCTGACAGCAATACCTTTTACTGCTGCTTCTGCTGAAAAGAAAAGATAGATGACCCCTTTCCAGAATTCTCCCTTATTGGTGATCAGAAATATTGGTTTGTGTGGAAAGTATAATTTAATCAAAGGTATTTTTGCATTTGACTGCTTTTTTCCCCTCTTCTTCTTCTCTTCAGGACTTTGAAGTATTGTATTGCCACAGAGGACAGGATCAGAGGCTATGGGTTTCAAACACCAACTTTAGCAGATTTTAGGTTAAATCTCAGGGAACCCCCTCCCCCCCCAACACTCACCTGTGGTGCAGCTGGGTCTGGGTTGCTGTACTTCCCATTGCTGCTGAGTGCAGGCCTGGTCCTGCTGCAGAGCTCAGGAGGGACTGGGGTGGAGCAGGGTGGGGGCCCTGGGGAAGATACAAATTTGTGTTTGTGTTTGGTGCCTCAAATTTCCTGGTGCCCTACGCACCTTGCATACTTGTGTATGCATAAGGACAGCCATGGATGTGATCACTGGAAATCAGGACAAGGCTAAATCTTACAGCTCTCAGGGTCACATTACATCTATTTGTGCAGGCTAATTATGGAACAACAGCATGATCCAGTAACTTCCTCCTACAAAACGACCACCTAAGTGATCCCAAAAACGACAGCAACTATTGGACCAGAGAGTTTAGGTCATTTTATGGACACAATTAGAGTTTATCTTTAATTGTGTATATAGCTTTTATGTATTAAGATTGGGGGCACCTTAAAAATAGAAGCATTCACATAACTGATTTCAGAAAGCAACTTGCTTTATATTTTAGGATGGGTTGTATTTTCCTCTGGATATTACATTTTGTCTTTGTCTGCCTACTGGGTATTGTCTGAAGCCACTGGACATACGTTGATTCACATCTGACCCAAATGAGTTAACATTTTAAACAGGTATATGCTAAAGTGCTTCTTGATCATCCCTGACTCACAAAGATTTGATTATGCAGAATATGTAGAGAGGAACTTCAGGGGGGCACAAGGAAGAGGTCGTGGAGAAAGCTTGAGAGTTTAGAGCCTTCCTAACTTATTGTTGGCTCTTTTTTAATCCCCTTCATATGGTGGAGCTGAGGGTAGCATGTTGCTCTGTCAGTTGTAGTATAGTAGCTTTTAGATTATGGATATAATAGTTGTAATGTACACTTTCATATTATATTGTTATTATTATTATTATCAAATCGTGTTTATTAATGAAAAAACTCTGTTTATTTAGTATTTAACTCTCATCCTCGCTTAATTTTACTTATAAAAATATATTGTTACAGAAAACATTACAACTGGTGTGAGAAATCTACAGCTCTATCTAATTCCAGAACAACACTGCCTCAATCAAAGAAAACTCCCAAGAGAGACAGAATGAGACGAGACAGGAGGAGCCTCACTATTGTCACTGGGATAAATCATGTGAGTAAAGGACTTACTTAACCACAAATAGGAATCATACAAATAAATCTTAGTTAATAGTATTAAAGGAAAATCCAAATAAAACTACAAGTAGCATCAGTGATGCCAAATCAATGTATTATGTTTACTTAATGGCTAGAGGCCTCAACTCATATTGGGGGCCCATTGTCTGAGGCACTCTATACATACATATTGGGTATATCTACACTTGGAGTTGGGGGTGTCTCTTGGAAACATACCCACGCTAGCTCTGATTGAACTAGAATGCTAAAAATAGAATGCAGCTGTGGCAGTGCAAGTGGCTATCTGCCCCACGTATAGACGTGTCCAAGATGCTAGTCACATAGCCATGCCTATACTCCCATTTTTAATGCGTTAGCCCAATCAGAGCTAGAATGGGTACAGCTCCTCGAGCTCAGAATTACTTCCCCAGCTTTAAGTGAAGATATAGCTAGTGAGAGGCAGTTCCTGCCCTGAATAACTTAGTCAAAAGAGACAAGACAAGGAAAGGGTAACAGGAAGACAAAGAGAGAACTGACTTGTCCAAGGTCACAGGCAGAACTAGAGACAGAACTCATGTCTTCTGAGTCTCAGCCTAGCTACTAGATTACACTGCTTACAATTAGTGGAATGAGGATTCACTAGATGGCAACTGCACACACGGCTTCCCGAAATGAAGCAGTATCTTCCTAAAATTAGAGCTTGATTAGCCTTATACATTTGTTTTTTTCATATTTAGCTATTTTCAATAAACTCCTATTCCAGTGCTTTATATCAGAGAGACAATTTCCACCTCCCCTCCTGCCACCCCCAACATTAGAATGATCCTTTTAGTTACAAAAGTAGGTCTTAGGAATCATGGCTTACTGATCCAGTGAGATAACTCAAGAGATATCACCAAGTATGGCCAATTATTTTTTTCCGTTTTGCATTAATTTTTTGGTTCCAAATCCAGTTTCACATTTATGATTAAAGACTCTCTGCTCTAGTCTCAGTCCTGCCTAAAATATTTAAGAAACTACAGCGCTAATGTCTTGAAACAATTCCTCTCAGAAAACATAACAGCACCTCAGCTGACTGCCTGGGAAATGCACCTTGTAGCCCTCATAAAACCAGAGCCATGGGAAAAAGTGGGCTAAACTCACAGAAGAACTCAGCATCAGCCTTGGTTTGACTTTGATTTGGACTTTAAAAACTTAATCCATGCTGAAAAAGCTCAGAATTCATGGGTTTAGGTTGCTTTCACAGTTTGGAAGTTAGCACACCTCCTTTTCCCAATCTATTTTCTTCAATCCAAATAAATTCCAGGTACAAACAACCGAAGATATTTAAGGTAAGAATGAAGGAGTCTAAATCTTATAGTGGTGAGGTAGGATTAGGCTGTGTGGGAGTGTGACTGGGAGCTAGCAGGAGAACTGCTTAGCAAACCCTCTGTCACCCCAGCTACACTTAAGAAAGGTAAATTGGAGCTGGAGAGGCCATCTGGCCCTGATTGGCAAAGCAGGAACAGGTGCTGCCTTTTCAGGCGGGGGCTGGATAAAAGCCTCAGAGGAAGGAAGCGGGTGGGGGGGGACTGGACAGGAAAGCACCTAGAAAGGAGGAGGAGCTAGGAAGAGAGGAAGCTGCTCTGAAGGAAAGCAGGGAAGAATAGCTTTCCCTTCTCTCCTGCTAGGAGACAAACCAAAAGGGACCATGTATATATTGTGCTGTAAAGGTGGGGGGTGCACCTCTTGTAAAATAAAGCACAGGTGAGCACTGCAAACAAGGTCTCTGAGTGACTTTCTGGGACAAGTGGGGGCAGGAGCCAGGAGGTCCCTGCAGAAACCCCCTTATAGGGAGCTTGAAGATTTGTGTTAACCTCAAACTCTAAGTGAACCTGCAAGGGTTGGTTTATTACTAACCATTTGTGAGCCAAACTTTGCAAAACCGTCCATAAACAGAATACAATCTCAACATAAAATTACTAAAAACACTCCAGTTTATCTTGATTGTCATATCTTTTCTTCTTATTAAAGGGATACTGCCAAGTAGTGTAGTGTAGAGCACCTCAAGTGAGGGAAACAACCTAATCACCATATAGTTAGAAATTACAAACAACAACAAACTGATAAATAGGCCCAAGACAAAATCCTCGTTTTGAGGAGTTCCATACTTTTGGGGAATTTGGAATCCAAATCTGGATCAACATCTGCAATTCACAGCTGACCTTTGTGTCTATAATGGGCTGAACCAAAGTCATGGCTTCCTTCCAGTCACCAGAGGAAGCAAAAGTTAACTATCATAGCCTGCTTCCGAAACTTGATGAGATTATCAAACATGCTAGTGACACATAAGGAACTATATAATCCACTCCAATGTTGACCTGTGTTCCATGGGCAACACGAGGAGCCTAGGAGGACAAACCAGATTGCCAAATACAAAAAGTCAATATTGGCTGGGAAATAAATGTTATTTTCATGCTTATAAGAAGATATTGCAAACAATGGAGAGAAAAGTATAAAAATATATTAGTCACCATTCCCTTTATGCTTTCAAGTTATCTTGGAACTCTTTCATGTTGCATTAATTATTGTTGAATAATGACAAAGCATTTCCAATTAAGGGACTTGAACCAAATATTCGGCTTTTTCAATGAAAAATTATTTTTATAGCTTGTGGTAGCATTCCCATTTCTTATATGTTATAGATTCTGTGAGGTTTTGAAAGCCTTGCATAGGCTTCTCCCCATCCCCCAAATGAAGCTTAGCTATTTTCTTCCAACAGAGAAGAAAAAAGGTGTAAATATTTTAGTATTTCATTAAATAGGAAAACATTAAATATATCCATTCATTTGAATACAGGAATATTTTCTAACTAATAGCATAAAAAATAACTTACAAAATTAAATGTAATACTCATGAAAAATTCTGACTTTACAGCAATGGAGTCTGACATTTTCTTCATCCACATTACTGGTACAACACTGATAGACACAATATGAGCTTCCCTATTCTACTGTGCTAATGAACCCTAACCTGAAGGGACCACTTCTGTTGTTGAGAGTGTAATGCAGGCATTTTGCATGCCCATTTAATCCTTGAGTTCTCTGCAAAGAGGATATGTAGCAGGGTGGTTCCCTGCTCCAGCCCGGAAGGGGTTAAAACAGTCCTGGAGAGGGCTGTAGCTGGGGGAAAGCAGTGAGCAAAGGCTGATTGGGAAGGTAGCCGCAGCTGGGGCCAGGCCCAATCAGGCCCCAGCTGGCCCTTATAAAAGGGCTGTGAGTCAGGTGATAAAACAAGCTCTCTCCAGACTGGCTGCCTGCAGGTGGAACAGTGCTGGGAGAATAGGCAAGGGAGCTGGGGAGCTCCAGCCTAGCAATTCCCCAAGCTGTAGGCCTGAAGTAGGGTGACCAGCACTGGAATGGGTTACCTAGGGAGGTGGTGGAATCTCCATCCTTAGAGGTTTTTAAGGCCCGGCTTGACAAAGCCCTGGCTGGGATGATTTAGCTGGGGATGGTCCTGTTTTAAGAAGGGGGTTGGACTAGATATCTCTGTGGAATACACTCCTCCACGAACAAAAAACAACCCTGAACCTCACCATCTTCCACTCCAAGTGTAAGGCACATTTATTTAATCTGCCTTCTCTTATATAAACACATAGCAATGTGTATCAATTCTTAAAAATCTAAAACAAAACTCCCCGGCTCACACATATCCCCCTGAGGAGAGGAGGAGAGAATAAATATGACATGTTAGTCAAACTGCTTAATGAACTACTGGAAGGTGCTTAGATATTAGGGCATAAGAACCATATTGAATAGAATAGAATAGAATAGAATAGAACAGAATACAAAAATGGAGAAATCAACAACTGTTAGTGTAATTTGTGAGGGTAAATGCACAAGTGTTTCCAGTGTGGGGAAAAATTGGGAAGGAAATTGGACTCTGCTCATCACAATAAAGCCCCAATCCTGGAAATACTTAAGCATATATATATAACTAGCATAAGTGCCCGGCGTTGCTCGGGTCAGTCGGAGGTGGGGAGGGGGCAGACAGTTGACACCCCCTGACCAACCCCAACACCCACCCTTCACCCACCCTGACACCTTCCCACCCCCCCGACCAACCCCAAGACCCCCCGGCTCACTTACCCCCCGACCAAACCCGACAACCCCACCTCACCCCCCAAAACAAACCCAACACCCCCACCTCACCCCCCGACCAAACCCGACACCCCCACCTCACCCCCCGACCGAACAGTGTATTTAATAATCTGTGTGCTACACAGTGCACCGTGAGCCGGGGGGGGGGGTGTCGGGTTTGGTCGGGGGGTCAGGTGGGGGTGTTGGGTTTGCTTGGGGGGGTCAGGTGGGCTTGTCGGGTTTGGTCGGGGGGTAAGTGAGCCGGGGGGTGTAGGGTTTGGTCGGGGGGGGGGGGTGGGAAGGTGTTGGGGTGGGTGAGGGGTGAGTGTTGCGGTTGGTCAGGGGGTGTTGCGGTTGGTGGGGGGTTGAGGTGGGGGTGTCAGGTTTGCTTGGGGGGATGAGGTAGGGGTGTCGGGTTCGGTCGGGGGTAAGTGAGCCGGGGGGGTGTCGGGTTTGGTCTGGGGGGGTGGGAAGGTGTCGTGGTGGGTGAGGGGTGAGGGGTGGGTGTTGGGGTTGGTCAGGGGGTGTTGCGGTTGGTGTGGGGGGGTGAGGTGGGGGTGTCGGGTTTGCTTGGGGGGGTGAGGTGGGAGTGTCGGGTTCGGTCGGGGGGTAAGTGAGCCGGGGGGTGTCAGGTTTGGTCTGGGGGTGTTGCGATTGGTGTGTGGGGGGGTGAGGTGGGGGTGTCAGGTTTGGTCGGGGGGTAAGTGAGCCAGGGGGTGTCGGGTTTGGTCTGGGGGGGGTGGGAAGGTGTTGGGGTGGGTGAGGGGTGAGGGGTGGGTGTTGGGGTTGGTCAGGGGGTGTTGCGGTTGGTGGGGGGGTGAGGTGGCGGTGTCGGGTTTGGTCGGGGGGTAAGTGAGCCGGGGGGGGTGTCGGGTTTGGTATGGGCACCCACCCCAACACCTTCCCCCCCCCCAGACCAAACCCAACACCCACACCACACCCCTCACCCCCCCGACACCTTCCCACCCCCCCAGACCAACCCCGACACCCCCCCGGCTCACTTACCCCCCGACCAAACCCGACACCCCCACCTCACCCCCCCAAGCAAACCCAACACCCCCACCTCACCCCCCCACCAACCGCAACACCCCCTGACCAACCCCAACACCCCCACCTCACCCCCCGACCGAACCCGACACCCCCACCTCACTTACCGTCCCACCAAACCCAACTCAGATCCGTCGCAGGGGGGGAGGGGGCCCAGAGCCGAGGGATTCCGGGGACCTTCGCAGGTGGGGGGGGCACAGAGCTGATGGAGTCCGGGGTTGAGGTGGGAGGGGCAGAGAACTGAGGGATCTCTGGGGTTCTGTTGGGAGGGGGGAGGGGCAGAGAACTGAGGGATCTCTGGGGTTCCGTTGGGAGGGGGGAGGGGCAGAGAACTGAGGAATCTCCGGGGTTCCGTTGGGAGGGGGGAGGGGCAGAGAACTGAGGAATCTCCGGGGTTCCGTTGGGAGGGGGGAGGGGCAGAGAACTGAGGGATCTCCGGGGTTCCGTTGGAGGAGGGAGGGGTGAGCTGAGCGAGTGAGGTGTCTGTTGGAGGGGGGTATTATGACATCATCACCACCTAACCGCCCAGCCGATGTGATTGGCCCTGAAAGACTTTCACCCCTGGGGGGCGTCAGAGGTGAGATCCGAAAATTTTTCGACCCTTACCAGCATCTAGACCCCAAGACCCCTCACTGTACCAAATTTCAAGTCTCTGGCTCAAACGGTGCGGGAGGAGTTCGCAGTCATACGTACATACATACACACATACATACACCACTTGACTTTTATATATATAGATTTTACTCATGAAAATTCTACATGAAGCAGGCAGGGACTGCTGTCTTGTAGGTTTACTTGAATCATGAACAAGGATGAACAATCATGAACAAGGGTGAACAATCATGAACAAGGGGACAAGGGTTAAAATAAGCAAAAAGTACTTGGGAAAGGTAAGGGTAAAAAAGAATTCCTAAGCTCCCCCCAAAATAAATTATATAGGAATTAAAAGACTTGGAAAATAGTGGGATTAAAATAAGAAAAATAATAATAGAATAAGTAAAGTTGAGTTAATTTTAAAAATACCAGGTTTATATATGAATTCAAACAAAGAAAAATAAGCAACATTTAAAAATAATTGGGAAAAGTAGAATAGGCATGGGGAAAATATGTACCAAAAGGAAGGGTTAAAAGGCCAAACAAGGGACAATAGGATAGGATTGGTAATAACAATAAAAATCCAGGTAGTAAGTAACAAAACATGGAAATTCAGTACAGGCCAGATAAATTAATTAATTAAAGAAAATAATCTCATATAGCTCTTCCTATTGTCTGCAAATTGTTGGCAATCTCTTGTCTACTGTTTTAAGTAGATCATAGGATTTTCAGGGTATACACTATGGGTGAAATCCTGAATACGTTGCAGTCAGTGGTAAAACTTCCATTGACTTCAGCGGAGAAAGGATTTCACTTCATGTCTTTTTTATATGTCTACACTGCATCTAGCACACCTTGGGGCATTCTAGGGGAAATTCACTCATGTTTAGGGGCCACCATGAGGCCATGCACCATTAAAGTCCCATTGAAGCCCTATTTTGAAGACTTATGTGATGCAAAGGCCTCAAAATGGGACCCTGCCCAGGTGTGAATTTCACCCCCAGTGAATTAATTATTATTATTATTCTTAGAACATTCTTTTGATTACATAAAGCAAGTAACCCATGCAAATAGTAATAAAGCAATGGATAATGTAAGGCCCTGTCAGCCTTCGCAGAGTTAGAGGGGCAATCTCTGCATGAACTCTGCTATCATACTGCAGGATATACTAGATGACCCCTAGGTTCCTCCCAAATCTAGTATCAATAATATCTTGAAAGGGCTCTTCTTTTATAAATATGTGTTTTATGAGGCATCAAATATCAGAGAGGTACATGTCTACCTATTTTTTTCTTGAGCAAATATAGTATTGTTATCAACTTCCCACTCTTCATTTACGTGTTTCCTGTGTCATAAGTGGCAGTATCCTGACTATATTCTGGCATTTTTCTTACCTGATTGATAAAATAACCACATTCTGTATTTGTGTGTGTGCATGAGAGAGAGAGAAAACAAAATTCCCCTCTCTAAACTAGTTTTTACTTTGGTTCAGAATATTTTTTAATAATTTCCTTGCCAGGGAATCTGGTCCCTTGTTCTCCCTTAAAATATATTTCTTAATATCTGCCTTGTCCAAAACTAATGGCATTTCTCCACCTCTATGGATGTCATCATGAAGTCACTGCTTTGGCCCCAATTCAGGAAGGTGCTTAAGCACATGCATAACTAACATTAAGCATAAAAGTAAACAGTTTTGGAAGTGGAGAGATGTAAATAGCAGTGCCCCCCAGGATCTATACTGGGACCAGTGCTGCTCAACATATTCATAAATTATCTGGAAAAAGGGGTAAACAGTGAGGTGACAAAGTTTGTAGATGTTACAAAATTACTCAAGTTAGTAAAGTCCAAAGCAGACGCTAAAGAGTTATCTCACAAAACTGGGTGACTGGGCAAGAAAATGGCAAACAAAATTCAGTGTTGATAAATGCAAAATAATTGGGAAACAATCTCTACTGTACATGCAATGATGGGGTCTAAATGAGCTGTTATAATTAGAGAAAGATATTGGAGTCATTGTGGATAGTTCTTTGAAAACATCTACTCAGTGTGCAGCAGCAGTCAAAAAAGCTAATAGAATATTAGGAACCATTAGGAAAGGGATATATAATGAGATATAAAATATCATAATGCCACTGTATACATCCATAGTAGACCCACACCTTGAATACTGAGTGTGCAGTTCTGATTTCTCCATCTTAGAAAAGGTACATTAGAATTGGAAAAAGTACAGAAAAGATTGAAACAAATTCCTAGGGGTATGGCATTTCTTCCATAGGAAGAGAGATTAAAAAGACTGGGACTGTTCAGCTTTGAAAAGAGACAACTGAGGGGGGATATGATAGGGGGTCTACACAATCATGAATGGCACAAAGAAAAGGAATACAGTAAACCCTTGATTTAACGGACTTCAGATGCAACGGACAAAATTTCTGAGCAAGTCTGATGCATTCCTGATCCATTTTTGGCGGGCTGACTGCCGGCTCCCGGCTGCCGCCCTGGTCCCGGCTGTGGGCGGGCTAGGTGCCGGCTCCCAGCTACCGCCCGGGTCCCAGCAGCAGGCGGGCTGCGGAGCTGTCACCCCAACCCTGTGGCGGGCGGGCTGCTGCTCCGACAGCTCATTTTTAAAATTATTATTAAATAACGGACTTTTGGATTTAACGGACACCCCCTCGCCCGAATTAGTCCGTTAAATGGAGGTTTTACTGTAGTTGATTTACCCCCTTCACATGAACCAGAAGTCACCCAATGAAATCAATAGGTTGCAGGTTTAAAATAAACATAAGGAAGTACTTCTTCACACAGTGCATGCCAATCTTTGGAATCGCTGCTAGGGTATATTGTGAAAGCCAAAACTATAACTGAGTTCAAAAAAGAGTTAGTTAAATTCATGGAAGATAGTGGCTATTAGCCCAGATGGACAGAGATGCAACCCCATGCTCTGGGTGTCTCTAAACCTTCAGCTGCTAGAAGCTGGGACTAGATGACAGGGGTTGGCTCTCTTGATAAATTGCCCTGCTCTGTTCACACCCTCTGAAGCATCTGGCACTAGCCACTGACAGAAGACAGGGAGCTAGATGGACTATTGGTCTGACCCAGTATGGCCATTCTTATGTTCTTATAAGTAATCCATGTGAAATCAATGGGACTACTCAAGAGTTCAAAGTTTTGCATGTCTCTTAAATGCCTTCCAGAATTATGGTCTCTATGTACTAAACTTTGATGAAGCCTATTCATGTTTTTATAATACTATGCAAATTATTTACTTAGAACATACTTCTTGATCAAAAAAGTGATTACATTTGTCTATATTTGAAATAACGTCTTGAATAAGCACCAATATACGGAGAGTCCTGATTACTGCTTAAACAGGTTTTGTGGGAAGACTTGTTGAATACCATACAGCTAACATACCTATCCTGTTGCAGAAAGCAGGTGAATAATGTTCAGGCACTTGAGAACTGAACTCATGAGATTCTGAGTTTATGAAATGCATCATTACATAAAAGCAATGGTTTATTTTTAGACTTGGGATCAAGCTGCAAAGTTTAGATCCAATCTGAGTTTCTCTGATACCTTGCATGGTTGGGATCTAGGGTTTTGGCTTGGTACTTTGTAGAAATAAGGTGAAGTCACCAAAATTCAGATTAGGATTTTTCCAGAATTCAGGAGTGTTCAGATATGGGGGTGTGAATTGGACCCATCTCTATTTTGCTAGGGTCAATGTAGTTTTCAGATTTTATATACACTGTAGAATCTGTATTGACTTCATATTCTAAAGCAAACCACAGAGATTTCACAATTGTTTATATTACATGATTCCTACAATATCTAGTAACAATTAAGATCATAGTATTTTCCAGACAGACAAACATATGGCTAGATTCTGCCACCAGAGAAGCATATGCAACTTCCATTTGTTTCAATGTGTCCAGAGTCTATGCATCAAAGGGCAGAATTTAGCCCATGATTTTAACTGTCTTTATTACTTCATAGCGCAGTACTTCATTATATTTGTCTCTTGAACAATAGTAGGCAACACTACTGATAGTAAATAGTACTTTGCTTGTCCCCCCTTTGCTTCTCCTTGTTTGTATTCTGTAATAATAATAATATAAAAAAATGCAATCTACTGTACACCAACAGAACTAAAATTTGTATACAGTTTAGCAAAGAAAAAAATAAAACAACTTCAGACAATACTTACTACACCTAAAAATGAAAGTATCAACCCATATGTTTTTTGAAAATTGAAAATAAAATTATAGAGAAAATACTTTATTTGATTCTCTGCTTGTGGGAAATTCATTTTATTTGACTTTTTTATTTGTAATATCAACTCTATTGCAGAGCACAGTTTCTAGGTGCTCCCTTATGGTACCATTCTTCTAAATTATTAATGCCGTACTGTTGATATATTTTCCGCCTTGTACATACATTCTATGAAAATGAGTTTTACAGTAGGTTGGGATTTATAACAAAGCTTGACATATGCAGCTAATTCACCTAGACAGTCTTGTCAGTTTTAGGTTTATAAATAATTGATACTCAGGGCTTGGAGTTCAGCTACTGTTAGTGCTTCAGCCGTTAAATTTCAGCAGCATAATGGATGAATATTTGTTTATAATTTCTGTACATGGACCTGATGTCAGATCCCTGGTCTCATTTACATAGGTAGATTGAGATGTTGGAAGTGTAATGAGCATATGAAGATGATGAATTGTTTTCCTCAGTGCTGGTGCGGTTCTGTAAATGTTTGATTAGTTTTGAATGGATTACTGTTAGATTATCTGGTTCAGGGGTTAAAGTGAGCAGCTCTTTGCTCCCAAAGCTTTTGTGATCCCTTGCTGACAGATTTTAAAATTCATACAGTGATATTAGTGCTCTAAAAGCTAGGGGTGTTCTTTGCAACAGATGTTTAGTAATTAAACATACGGTATGCCTGTTTGGAAGTTGCTTGGGAAATTTAAATCAGCATGATTTGTTTATGGTAGTTTGAGGGAATTACAATTTCTAAAAAATAATATACTTTTGCCCCTAAAGTGCTGATGTTTTTCCACCAATGACACTAATTAAAAATGAACAAAACACATTCAAATGATGAACATCTAGAGAGAGAGAGAGAGAGAGATCTAATGAGAGGTTCTTATAATTTCTCGGATTTGTAAATAAATGAATAATACTCAGAAAATCATTGCAAATTAGATGCTCGGGTAGAGAAAGTAAAGTAAAAATGCTGGTTCTTGCCAAACCTTTTTTGCTTAAGCTGAGAAGGGAGAAGCCATCTAATGTGGATACATCTATAATAGCCAGTTAGAGATAATACAAAATGCAACTATAAAGAAATAATTACAATCAGGAAGTTATGTTGGAAAACACAAAAGAAACTAAAAGAAATTAAATATTACTGAACTGAGAAGCTCTGTCCTATCAGAAATTAAGCCTTGGTATGTTTCACACAGCTAATGAAATGGTACATCAAATCAAGAAATAATGGGGAGCATATTGGTTCTGACTGATTGAGGGCTTATATAAAGATTTTAGAATCAGAAATTAGCTATCTCATTTATCCAGCTATGATGATGCACAAGATTATTTGGAAATGTTGAGTCACTGGAAGCAAACACCCCTGTGCTGTTGTCTCCTGTGACTCTTTCCACTGAATATGGACAAATAGACTTGGTACTTGGTGTAACTTAATGTTCTTCTTACATGAATTTTCCCCCACCCCAGAATTTGAATAATTGGTTGTTCTCCTTCTCAGACAAGAGAATCAGAGAGCTGTTACTTAATGAAAAGATTTAGTGTTAGCTGCTAAACAGAACTGAGTTCCAGTGCTCTACTGAACTATATTTTGTCAGCCTTATGTATAGTTCCTTAGCTTGTCTGGCAATCATGTTAGTGATTATATGGGTAATGAAACACGTGCTCTTTTTGTCTGTAGCTCTGATTAATCTGCTTTCTATTTAGCCTTGATTTATGGTGCTCAACTGTTGAGGTGAACACTGGCCCATCAGTTCCATAGCCTATTACAGACGCAGTGACTGCTAAATGCCTGCGAGGCTTGAACTGTTTCTTGACAGCCAGGCTTCCCGCTACATTCCCTCCAATCTGTTTTGCTTCCTGGTGTGACCTTTCATACAGTAAAATACATTAGTTGAATAGCACAGTCTCATTAAAAGAGTGAATTAACCGAAGAGTCTTTTTAACTAAATGACAGCCAAAGGACTGAGTGCTAATAGCCATGGGCAGTTAGAAACTTAACTCATGAATCAGGCTGTTAATACTGCTTCATGCCTGAAGCATTGAGGGCACCACACTCTCTGCTTGCTCTCATAAGAAGAAAAGCTCATTACTTTCCTCCTGATGGGAGAGAAAGAGTGAGCGAGCAATAATAAAGCTTGAATTTTTCAATACTGTTAAAAATGGTGCTGACAGATTGCCGACAATAGGAGCAACGGCCTAGACACTGCGTAGAGAGCCACTGAATTAGCAATACCATATATCATACAATCTAATTAAATCAACCCGAAGAATGAAATTAGTTTTCTGTGAGTGAAATGGCCTTTGAAAGAACGCTATTAAATGAACTGTAGAGCATTAATTAAATAATTCACAGTGAGGGATTTTGCATTTATACAAAAATTGTGCACTTAATTGTCCATGCTGTATTACAGATTTGGCCTTATGTTAACAATGTGTCTAAAGCACACTTATTGAAGCATATCAGGAACAGCTTAACATAAACGCAGCTTATAAAGTTTTTAAGGCTTGGCAAAGAAACCAGAGAAAAGAAGGACCCTATAGTACAAAGGACATATAGAGTCAACAATTTTTCCAAGTTCATTTTGTGTTTGCTTGACAAATTGTTACATTTCTTTTTTTTAATTACAAGGAATTTTACTAGCATTTCCTATTCTAAATGTTTATTAAGCAAAGGATGCCGTTTCTAACATTATATTTCAAAAATGCCAGTGAAACCATATCTTGGTTTTGAATGGGGTGGGAACTAATTTATTCCTGAAGTTAATGCAGAATGCTATAATATACATGTAAACATATAACAGTTGCATGCCGATTATTGGGCAGATAAGGGGGGTTGTTCTTTAATAAAAGGTAACATATGTTTAATAGAAATTTTTTGTAAATATTATTATATACAGAAATATCTCATCACTCCTCCCTTTGCTGTTGTATGAATCTGTCATATTAGGCCAAAATGTTCAATCCTGGATGCTTAGAGTCAGACTCCTAAATCCATATTTAGGCATCTAAAAAAAAGTGGCTTGATTTTCAAGAGTGTTGAGCACTCACAAATCCCAGGGAAGGAAAAGGAAGCTTCTGGAACTCAGGATCTTTGAAAACCGGGCTGCTTTTAGTTATATAGGTGCCTTAATATGGATATAGGAGTCTAACTTTATGGCACCCAGGTTTAAAAATATTGGCCTTAATCCAGCCAAACATATCTCCTTACAAATAATCCCAGAGAAAAAGCAATAGTTATGAATTTAAAAATGTGCATATATCAAAATATAGGTATATATTTTCTGAAATAAATAGGATTAAATTCAATGAGGACAAATGCAAAGTACTCTATTTAGGAAGGAATAGTCAATTGCACACACACACACACACACACACAATGGGAATGACTGCCTAGTAAGGAGTACTGAAGAAAGGGATCTCGGGTCATAATGGATCCAAGCTAAATATGAGTCAACAGTACAATACGGCTTCAAAAAAGCAAACGTTATTCGGGATATATTAGAAGGAATGTTTTAAGCAGGAAACGAGAAGTAATTCTTCTGCTCTACTCCATGATGATTAGACCTCAACTGAAATATTTTGTCCAGTTTTGGGCACTACATTTCAGGAAAGATGTGGACAAATTGGAGAAAGTCCAAGAAGAGCAACAAAAATAATTAAAGGTCTAGAAAACATGACCTATGAGGGAAGATTGAAAAAATCGTTGTTTGTTTAGTCTGAAGAAGAGAAGACTAAGGGGGATGTGATAACATTTTTCAAGTACATAACATTTTTTTATAAGAAGGAGGGAGAAAAAGTGTTCTCCTTAACCTCTGAGGATAGGACAAGAAGCAATGGCCTTAAATTGCAGCAAGGGTGATTTAGGTTGGCTATTAGAAAGAAACTCCTAACTGTTGGGATGGCCAATAAATTGCCTACGGAGGTTGTGGAATCTCCACCATTGGAGGTTTTAAAGAGCAGTTTAGACAAATACCTGTCAGGGCTGGTCTATATAATATTAATCCTGCCATGCATGCAGGGGACGGAACTAATGACCTCTCTAGATCCCTTTCAGTCCTATGATTTTTTAGGCTTTTAAAAATATTTACTGGATTTTTCCTTTCTAGTTGCTTTGTAACCCAAATTTATGTTGCAACCTGAATGGAGCCAGAGACCAGTTTGGTCATTTCAGTTTATTGATGAATTATTTTATTTATTGAGATTTTTACTGCTCCTCAATAAAAGAGTAATCATCCAATGCTTCGGATGCCTTTCACATTCTTTTAAAAGTATGTGTATAAGTAAACAGATCAGCCATTTACTCCCAAATCTGATCAAATAATCCTCCAGCAACATAAATATAACACTAATTAATTTATTCCCCCCAATTAAAACATGACAAGTTTAGGGATTTCTTCCTGCTTTCTGGTCAGCCTTGGATTTTATCAGTGGTTTCCTGGGAGGAAGAAGATTTTATATTTCAATTTTAAATGAAATGGATAAATAATAATAATACCTGGCTCTTAGATCAAGTAGTTTTCTTCAATAGAACTCAAAGCACTTTTAGATGGAGGTCTTTATCCCCATTTTACATATGGGGAAACTGAGCCAGAGTGAGGTGAAGTGACTTGCGCAAGGTCACCCAGCAGGCCAGGTCTCCAGTGCTCTAAATCAGGCTCTATAAACTAGTACCAACATAAATTCAAAGTAAAAAATGACAAGTTCATGGTCAGAGGTGAGTAGCCCACTCAGGCCATGGCTGGGAGAGATGACGTGGTTGGCTGTTCTGAGCTGAAGTGGGAAGAGGTTGAGTCGCACAAAGAGGAAAGCATGCTTTATGCAAAGCAAGCCATTGTTAGGACAGTCTCCTTCCTAGTTTCAGCTTTTGTTTGAGTGCTTATGATTTCCCTCCTTGTCTGCGGTGGAGGTAGCTCTGCCATGCTGCAGTGCAGCATACAAGCCATTGCACTGCATTCTGGGGCAGCTGCACATCCTGCTTGCACATCCCAGCAAAAGAAGGTGAGGCCAGAGGGAGAATGATTATGGCTAGAACAAAACACAAAGCACAGAGGCTTCCCAAAACCGTAATTAGTGGGAGCAAGATCAGGCTTTGTGTGGCCAGAAAGAGGGGAAAAGGTAACTATGCCCAGCCTGAGGGCTTTTCATCATACAGGCTTGCATCCGACGAAGCGGGTATTAGCCCACGAAAGCTTATGCTTCAAAACTTTATAGTTAGTCTTTAAGGTGCCACAGGACTTTGTTACCTCTGCTATTCCAGACTAACACGGCTACCTCTCTGATTCTTGACATCATACAGAGTGTACACTGACTGGACTGACAATGGTGTGGCAGGTCCCCACTGAGGGGGAATTGAGAACCCGAACAACAGAGTTGTAGGTGGGATGCACAGAGGAGCAAGTAAATATCTATCTGAGGGAGATCCTGTTACAGTAGGCGCAAGAAGGCTGCCATTGCCAGCATAGGTCAATGCACAGAAGCAGGCCTATAAGCAGAGTGATAATTACCTCCATTAGATTGTCATGGAGAACACATAAGCCACAAACTCCTCAGCTCAGCTCCACTGTGGTTTGGTACACATGTGTGATTTTGTTCTACTCCTTTCGCTATTGCTTGCTTGCTTCTTTTAAAAGGTTTGGCTTATTTATGGGCCTCTCATATATAATCCATTGGCATCTATGCCCATGGCTTTCGTTCCCAAGCATGATCATCTCTGTGCTGATTCTGGTGTCCATGCCATGTCCCAGGTTGGGCCAACACTATGCAGGATTCTGACTGCTCCTTCCTATGCTTGCCATAGTCCTATCTGTGTGTGGGCAGGTTGGTCATAGACTGCCCATTACACACTGCCCTGACTACCATGGACGTCCAGAAGGTCTCTGGTAGGTTTCTGTCCTTTGCCCTATATCTTGTAGTTTTGCAGACTTTATATCAACAGCCTCATTCTAAGCAGGGTGCTTTGGGGGCAGTCTCATGCAGGAAGGGCGACCCCATTTCAGAACATCTTGCACAATTTTCTCAGCAGTGGTCCATTGTATACAATGAGCTGATAGGGTCAATATGTTTTTTAAAATAAAATAATTAAAAAACCAAAAATAATACATAATAATGAAATGTTGCAGGGAGATAGGCAGACAGAATCCAATGAAATTTAGCTGTCTAACGAATCTTTTATACTCTGTATAGCCCTAAGTATTTTGCTATAAGGATATTGAAGTTAGGAGGGTGGTATCTCTACCTGGATGGATGGATGGATGGATGGATGGACAAATGTGGATTTATGTGCTCACCCTTTTCTGCAGACTGGGATATTTGGTGCCTCACTGAGAAAGGAAGTGTTATTCAGGCCATCCTCTATATTTCCTAAGTCTTCTCATAATATTCCATTGGCTCTTTAACTCTTTAATTTGCAACAGGAGGAGCACTTGAAATGGAAAGTTGGAACCTTGGCTTGACATTTTCACCCCAAAAACGAGTTTAACCTTGCAGCCCAAATGCCCAGTGAAAGCTACTCTCTCATTTCACCATTAGTTAAATTTAAGTCCTGTGGCTCAGTCATTGCCACCAGTCAGAGGAAAAGGATGCAGCTAAAATTCACTGAAACAAAGGAGCAGTTGTTATTCTCCTCACCACACTCTTCAGGGCATGAGTGGAGCCTGCAGCATGTGCAGTTAGCAGCATTGCTCCCTGCCCAAGAAGAGAGAAAAATAGATGCCTGAAGATTTCCTTTTCAACAGCATCCCAAAAATCAAGTTACAAAGGTGATACCAGCAGTGCTAGCTAAAGTTTTCCCGATATTGGGCACCAGCAAAGCAGTTGGCTGGAGGACAGTGGAACAAACCATGCAAGGCTGATGGTTAGAGAACTTGAGGCAAAAGATCACTTTCTCATGGGAGGTATGCCCACCATGGCGTTGGAGTCAGTGAGCTTGACATTATTATGATATGTCAGTACCATGTGAACAGTGGAACAGTTGACACTGCATCATCACAGTCAGTCACCTGTCCATACAGTCAGTGCCTGGTGTTTCAGGGTTCTGAAACCTGCCCTATGGAGACTCTACAAGCATAGAAGTGGGCAACAGCAACAGACAATTGTTCATACAGCCCCTTGCAGTGCTTCCTCACCAGCTGATGTTCTGCAGTGCTCTATGCCCAGAACCCATCAGTGGCTAGGTTTTACTTTCAAAATGTGCCTACTGTAGAGTTGCTCTCCTTATGCTAGGATTTTACATGCACATCAGAGGAGAAAGTGGTGTAGCTCTGGTTTCCCCATTCTGAGTAGCCACACTTACCTTCTTTAGAGCATACTGTTTTGGTTTGGCAGCCACATACTGGTAAGCACTATCTGGTACACTTTGTGAGAGAAGTCTGGCCTCAAGGTGGGCAGGAAATAACTAGGCTTATAGCATGGGATTTGAACCCTTGATATTTGAGTCCAAAGGGAAAATGTTACTGCATAAGACAGTGCCACTTTCTGTTCTATATAATAACTTGCTCTGCAGGAAAATTGTGATGAAAAGATACAGAGAGGTAGTTATATGGCCCAGGAAGCAGAAAGCATGAGCCCTGGACTTGTATGCTGCATTTAAATTTAAGTGTAATTCCTACTGTGAATATCAACTTAATCTAATCAGTGGATGGTGTCCTGAGTAAACATCGATAAAGTAGATTAAGCCTGGCCTAAACTCAGGAATACCTCTGTTCAGCAATCGGTGGCTAGCAATTTGTGTATATGCATTGATGCTGACCCCTAAATAAAAGCAAAGACATGCAGGGTTTACATTGATGTGTGCGAATCCAGTTTGCCATCATCCACACAAGGATCTGCATGGGACAGCTATTCAGATTGCTCAGCTGGGCCTATTCTGAAGTGTAGCCAAGGCCATAGTTATTTCAACTCTCATTGACTAGCCTATCATTTAAAAAATATGTTTTAAATGACACTGCAAGGCTCCAATGGCATAATCACTCTGTCCCCACATTTTCATTTGCTTTAGTCTATGATGTGATATTGATATAAAACCATACTGACCCCATTAATGATATTTCATGTGCAGTAATGTCAAACCGTTCAATCAGTCGCCTCATTACCTTTAATATTACGCATATTTAGTTTATTCAGTCATTGCAAAGCAGGTATAGTAGTAAAGAATCTTTTTTCCCCCCATTTACTCGTTTCAATTGCATTCTGCATAACCTCTAAAATGAATCTTTTGTCTTGATTTTTATGTATGAGTAAAGAACAAAATGCTTCATATTGGGGATGAGAAAAGCTGGATCCCCCCCCCCACCTCCTCCAAAGCTATTGAAAATATTCTATGTTTCACTCCAAAGCTCATGGAACTCTCAGGTTTTCAAGAATTTCTGTTAAATCAGAACTCCCATGAAGGCTCAAGGGATCACAGAAATTGGAGTGAAAAGGTCAGTTAGATCTTTGAGTTCAACATTCACTACATTCAGGTCTACCAAGTCCGTGCTTTTGGCTGAAATAATATTTGTGCTCGTTACAGGAGGCTAAAGTTATGCCAGTGATCAGAATCATGGAATCAATCCTGTAAGGAGTATCTATCAATATCCTTTACTCTAGCTAGTGATTGGTGTGTCCTATTTCAGGTACACTTTAGACTAGCTGAAGAATGAGCCAGCATAGCAGCAGATTGTGGGGTATATTGGAGCACGAAACATTGTATTTTGGAAAGATGGGACAATTAGCTGACCTAGTCTGTGGCTCATAATAGGAGGAGATGATGAGGGCCATTGCTCACTAACAGCCGTCGATGAGCCTGTTGTCCCAGTTTATTTACCTGCTGTTTCAACTGAATTTCAACAACATCTGATGCAGGTATCTTTTAAACCAAAGCTATTTTTGAAGGGTTTTGTAGCTGGTGGTGAAAGAGACAGAATTTTTGTTTGCTGCATCTCTTTATACCTCATATTGTCCTTTTACTGTGTCTTGCTGAGAACGAACTGCTAACCAGTGCTGCGTAGTGCCAATTTGCAGGGATGCATAAAGTATATAATCAGTTTGCCAAATAGCATCCATATTTAGTGACCCAAGTGTTGTCAAATGATTTCAGTTAATATTTGTACTCTTTGGTGACGAAACTTCAGTTGTCAGTAGTGTTACCAATAGGGTGACCAGACAGCAAGTATGAAAAATCAGGACCGGGAGTGGGGGGTAATAGGAGCCTATATAAGAAAAAGCCCGAAATGTTGGGACCCCCATAAAATCGGAACATCTGGTCACCTAGTTACCAACAGTAAGAGACTAGAGTTAGAAGCCCAGGAACACTTCACCGCTAGTGCTGTTCCTGAGCTCCTAGAC
Organism: Sternotherus odoratus; assembly: GCA_032164245.1. Lineage (NCBI taxonomy): Eukaryota > Metazoa > Chordata > Testudines > Kinosternidae > Sternotherus > Sternotherus odoratus. The sequence goes on along the minus strand of JAVMKO010000005.1, from coordinate 90,971,337 downwards.
CAGGCTGGCCTGCCAGATACTCCCCTTCATCACAACCATTTTGAGGGAGACTAAATCCTCCATTGGTATATTTATGTCTGGCTGAATGAGCGTGACACATAGAATCAGGTGTCCAGTGCAAAAACTTTCTGTTAAGAATTTATCACTTTCTTTCCTTGAATAGGCTCCAGTATGTTCCAAAAATTTGTGGTTTCTGAAAACATTCTGGCCAAGAAATTTGTCTGCTTGAATTTTCATGGAAAGGAAACAGACAGAAGAAAATTGATTAAAAATCAAATATTGGTTCATGAAAATTTTAGTGCCTTGTCTGTCTCACTTTAGTTACAGTTTTAGTCCCTTCTGACCTAAGATAAATTTGAACTAGAGATGGAAATCCATTTCTAGTCCCCAGAACCAGCCAGTTCCTTCATTCTTTAGTTTGTTCACCATGGTGTCTTTGCTTTTTACATAATATCAAGAACATGAGGAAACCACACAGACCCAGCTTGGTCTCTCAAATAATCCCTTTTACTAACTACAGACATACAAGGCCTAGCTATATATATGCACACTGCTGCTCTGTTAGGTTCTGGTGATTTCTTCCACAGAAGATAGAGAGACCCACCATGGTTCTCAACCTTTTCAGACTACTGTACCCTTTCAGGAGTCCGATTTGCCTTGAGTACCTCCAAGTTTCATCTCACTTAAAATCTACTTGCTTACAAAATCAGACATAAAACTACAAAAGTGTCACAACAAACTATTACTAAAAAATTGCCTCCTTTCTCATTTTTACCATGTAATTATAAAACAAATCAGTTGAAATATAAATATTGTACTTACATTTCAGTGTATAGTATACAGAGCGGTATAAACAAGCCATTGTATGAAATTTTAGTTTGTACTGACTTCGCTAGTGCTTTTTATGCATCTTGTTGTAAAATTAGGCAAATATCCAGATGAGTTGATGTACCTCCTAGAAGCCCATGGACTCCCAGGGTTACGTCTACCCCTGGTTGAGAACCACTGCACTAGGGGGCTCACAACTTATACTACCCAATTCCTATATGCTATACTAATGTTCTTCCACATTGTGGATACCTGAGTCAGTTAGCAAACAGCACACATTCAGAATAGGGCCCCTTGTTTATAGAATCCCTATATGCTTACGCATGCTGATGTGTTATATTTACTATGATTTCAGATGTTATCACCTGTAAAACTCCATCTGTCCCTTCTTTAGGCTACATTTGGCAACACTTTAAAACAAAGTAATATCTTGTCTGTGTTTCATGTACAGAGCTACTGGCATCAATGCCCATTTTGCATAGGAATCAAAGGCATATTATGGTACTTAATTCTATAAAAGTTCTATGTTTGAGGTAGAAGCACCTCTTTTGTGGAAGATTGTAACCACTTTTGACCTATAGAAACTTGTGGCCTTTGCTAAGTAGTCAATCATCATCCTGAGCTCCCTGGGAGAGATGAAAATAAAAATCAATAATGGTAAGATGAGTGTTTTGTGAACCCCAAAGAAAACATGCTTTTCAGATGCTTGTGTTCATCTACTATGTGGATTCCACACATACTAAATGCCTAGCATTAAAAAATATTTCATCATTAGAATGTCTACTTAACGATATTACTGCTCAGATGATAGCTTTCATCTATAAATGACTTGACAGAGGCCCCTCTGAGCATTTAGTTTTTATCAATGAATATTTTGTTTCACCTTCCATGAGTGTTTTGATACTTCAAGGAATTTAGCCTATAATCATTGTATTGTAGATGTTCTAACAAGAAAAAAACAGATGCAAGTTTAGTGAATATTGAGTTTTAAACTTGTCGTGCAGTGATTTGTGGCTGTGTCACTGCAAATATTTTTCAATGTCATTGCCTAAGCCTTGGCTGTCACTAACGCGGTCAGCTGGGGAATAGAAGGCCTAACACTATGATCTCAGTATTAATGGGAGCTGTTGAGAGTGGCAAAGGTGATAAAGTATTGTTTAGTTATTGGTGCCATACTTTTGCTGCAGGACATTATTATAAAACGTTGTGGGTTTTTTTGTCAGATTTCAATCACGTATCCAATAACATGTTTAGGAACTCACAGAGAAGAGTACAGCATTAATGGTTATTTTTAAAACCTGTTATTAGGAATTTCCAAGTGTGAAATATAAAGATGTAAGAAATATTTCTGAATGTTAGTTTTTTAATTTGTAATTTAGCTAGCTATTTTTATGTCAGTGTTTTCAGTTTAATGCACAATTTAAACTTAAGTAAATATGATATAGAATTGGTTAGTAAGCTACTAAAATGAGAACAGTTCTGTTCATATTCTGCACCTTTGGATAACTGGTAGCCCTTTCTCCCCTTTGACATGCATGTATATTTTCCACAAATGTTAATGGGAGTTATACGTGGGCATTCAAGAGAGGAAAGCATACCCCAGTTGGTAGGTAAATTTATGTGTCACTCTTTTTCATTACTCCCCAGACCAGAATACAAGGAGAAATAGAGATATAAGATTTATAAAGCTTTTACAATATCCTGTGTTGCCAAATTGTATTCTAGCAAGGGCATAACAGGATTTCTTGCCTCAACCTCAACACAAGAACACAAATTAATGACTCGCTGTCATTGTCATTAATAATAGTAGTGCATGTGTTTAAGTTATGATTAAAATAACCTTTAAAATTCAATCTTTTATTGATGGCAGAGATAACTTGATTTGAAACCCTTCGATAAACACATTCACTACAGCTTTAAACAAAATCCAGTGCCTCTTTTTTTATAAAAGGGGAATATAAAATTAGATGATGAGAGTTTATATAGCTTTTAAATATCAATCTGTCAGGGTTTGTGCAGGTAGAAATACTGTAATTGAAGAATGGTGAAGAAAGCGAGTTTATTTTAGAGTGAGGGTTTTCAAGTGAATTCATACCAAGTAGAGTATAATGGAGACAGGCTTTTGCCAGTGCTTTGGATCTCCTGACCTCCATTTCCAGTAGAGATTAGCTTGATAAAACCGACACAACCTCAATAAAACGCCAACAATGGAAAGAAGTAAATAGAAATCATATTAAGCAGCAGCAATATTGCTTGAATTGAAACAAAAATTTAGGTATAATAGCCTTGGTGGGTTTTAATATTGTTCCCAATCACATCACAATATGAATCATATCATGGTGATTCTAAATAACGTTTATCATCTTCAAATCTCCTCTCCTAGTAGACGTCTCATATTATTTGAGGTTTTTTAAAGAGCTCATACATAATTAAATGTGCTGAAAGCAAAGGGGACAAAATACCTTCAGAAACAGCAACTCTGTGTTACATGTTCAATTAAATGTAACACTCACATATTTATTGTTATTTTGCTACCTTCCAGCAGTTAAATAAATAGAATAAGGATATATTACTACAGAACAAAAGGCAAATAAGGCCAACTCTGAAACTTTATTCAGGTTGCAATTGTCTTGGAATTACTGAATTTTGGGTACAATCACCAAAGCATGACAAATGACAGGAACATTGGTCAAAATATGTGGTTAAGAGGGATGAAAGGGCAAGTATAACCTATAGAAGGGTGCAGTTCATTTTGGTTTAGAATAGGACTCCAGAAAATTGTCTGTCAGGGAGAAAATATAATTATCCAAAAAGTAAGGGTAGAGGGATGCTGAGGCAATATTATGTATAACTATTACATACCTCTTCTTCCTTTACCTCAAGTTAATTCTTGGCTGAAACACAGGCTTCACTTCTGTATTTTCATCCCCTTTCAGAAAGCATAGAGTCAGAGTTAAACCCTGATAAGTAGGTGTTAATAGTTTCCAGGCAACTTCAAAGAGATACCATACAGTTTCTTAGTAAGCAAACATTTAATACACAGAGAAAACACTGTAATTAGTATAAAACATTGTAAATAATATTTGGAATACTATTTATAATACTTAAACAAAAGCTACTAGGTAGTATATCTACCACTGTTCCTTATGCAGACTCTCCCACCTTGTTGTTACATATATTCAAATATAAGCTTTCCACATACAAACATAACATTCCACACTTCTATACTTTGGCATATACATATAAACATATTCCCCTTTGATCTCTTCTCAGCGATGATTTCTCTGTCTCTATAATGTGGCCATAATACGTACTGTCCTCCTGCCCCCGGACACTTATGAGCTCGAGAAGAATGGCAGAATCTGTTCTTTTCCTAACATTTGAGAACCCCATCAGCAAACAATCTGGGGATCTACACAGCTAGCAGCATTCCAGATCTTGGGTTTTCAGAGATTCAGATTCCCAGGCCAAAAGGGACAACTATGGTAATCTAATCTGACCTCCTGTGTAACACAGGCCAAATAACTTCCTCTAATAAAATCCTAGAACATATGTTTTAGGAAAACATCCAATTTTGATTTTAAAATGGTCAGTGATGGAGGATCCACCTCAACACTTGGTAAATTGTTCCATTGGTTAATTACCCTCACTGTCAAAAATGTATGCCTGATTTCCAGTGTGAATTTGTCTAGCTTCACCTTCCAGCCATTGGGCCGTGTTATACCTTTCTCTCTGATATATGGAGGAGCCCATTGTTAAATATTTGTTCTCGATGTAGACACTTATAGCCTGTATTCAAGTCATCCCTTAATCTTCTTTGTTAAGATCACTCGATTGAGCTCTTTGAGTCTTATCGCTATAAAGCATGTTTTTTAATTCTTGTGACTCCTCTCTGAATCATCTCCAATTTATCAGAATCCTTCTTGAACTGTGGGCACCAGAACTGAACGCAGTACAGTAGAACCTCAGAGTTACAAACATCTCCGTCACTCGCTGTTCCCCACCCTCACTCACTTTCATGGAGCTGGGGTAGGGGGTTGGGGTGTGGAAGGGGGTGAAGGCCCTGGTTGGGGATGTGGGCTCTGGGGTGAGGCCAGGGATGAGGGTTTAGGGTGCAGGAGGGGGCTCCAGGCTGTGATTGAGAGGTTTGGAGGGTGGGACAGAGCTCGGGGCTGAGGCAGGGGGTTGGGATGTGGGAGGAGGTGCAAGATCTAGGCTGGAGGGAGGGGGCCAAGGGGTTGGGAATGTGGAAGGGGGCTCTGGGTTGGACAGGGGGTTGGGGCGCAGAAGTTGAGGGCTTCAGCTGGGGGTGCTGGCTCTGGGGTGGGGCCAAGGATTAGGGGTTTGGCGTGTAGGAGGGGGTTCAGGGTTGAGGAGCAGGTTCAGGGAGGGAGCAGGCTCTGGGAGGGAGTTTGGGTACAGGAGGGGGCTCAGGATGGGGCAGGAGGTTGGGGTGTGGGAGAGGGAAAAGGGGAGTCCTAGTCAAAGGGAGCTGTGGAGTCGGTGCTAGGGGCAGGGTACAGAGACACCCCCCCCCCCGGCCACACCTGTGCCTAGGAGCCAGACACACCAGCCACTTCTAGGAGCCGCGTGGAGTCAGTACAGATAGGGAGCCTGCCTTAGCCCTGCTGCGCCGCCAACAGAAATTTTAGCAGCCTATTAAAATCTCCCAGATTGCTTTCAGTAGTTACCAGAAGATCAATTCCGATTCTGGTAGACCCCTGGCCCATCCAGGAGGGTTGGTATCCCTACTCCCAGCTCTCCCTGTGAACCAAGCATTATCCAAATGGAGGGCTTCTGTAGTAAATAAAGCTGCAGTAGAATTCACCTGTATCCAAAATTGTACAGACGTTGGGATCCAGCCCTCAGAACACAGACATTTCTTCCTGGATAAGTCATTGAATCAGATGGGCTGACTTTAATTCTCACCGGCTCAGTTCTCTGAGGGTGTGACCTACCAGGTGGCTTTCCCACAATAAAAACTGCCTGTACAGCTGAAAACCAGCTACTGTGTACATCTAGCAACTGCCACACCCTAGTTCTGGATGTTTCTGTGCCCTTCTAGCTGAGTTGTCCTGACCTGTATTTTGCATGTGTTCAGAGACATGGAGAATTGCAGCTAAAATCCATATCACTTTTCTTAGGGCCAACAAAGTTAAACACTGCAGTATAAAGCATTGGGATACACATACAGCTTTGAAGATTGGTCCCCAATTGCCTATTTATTCCAAAATGTGGCAACTAAGTGTGACGCTGTATGGAATCCGGGGGACACTTTGGGATATTATGAATACCAATGTCTTCAAAAATGTTATAATTTATAATTCACCCCAATTTAAAGCGCTGCCACTTTGTGGATCCTTAAAGCACTGCCGCGGCAACACTAACCTCCCTGCCCCTTCTCCCCATGAGTCGGCGCACCCTGCTGGTAGGCGCTATATTGGCAAGGCCCCCAACAGCGGAGGCGAAAGGGGAAGGGATGTTAAAGTCTTGCCGCAGCAGCGCTTTAACGTTGCTGCACCTCCCCTCCCCCGCATCGGCGGCCCTGTGAGGGGGGGGGGGAGGTGCAGCAACATTAAACCACTGCTGCAGAAAAAGACCCTTAAAGTGTTGCCGCGGCAGCACTTTAACATTCCTGCCCCTTTTGTCCCGCTCCGCTGCCGTTGGTGGGGAGGGGGTCAGAGGAAACAGCTACAGGCACTTACCGCTATGGGGCAGGCCGGGGCTGGCACTAACCCACCAGTCCCGCCCCTTCTGCTTGAGGCGCTGCCCCTTCCAGGGGTCAGAGCCAGTCCCAGCAGAGCCCCATACCAGTAAGTGCCTATAGTTATTTTCACCTCTATGGAAATGGGAAGCCAGTGGAGAGACTTGACATGATGTGGTCAGAATGACAGGCCAAGAGAATGCTCTAACTAGTAGAAGGATGTGGGGGAGATTGAGATGGGTGTCAGGGAGGCAAGAGATAGGGAGGCTGGGGCATTCAAAAGGGGGAGATGATGAGAGGCTGACAGGGGGATTAGATACAGAGGACAGATTATTATGGGTGAAAAAACACCAACATTTAGACATGGCCTGGATATCTGGGTCTAAAGAGAAGACAGATTCAAAGAGGTCACCTAGATTATGGGATGAGTGACAGGGAGATTAGTGTTTTCAGCACTGATGGAGAAAGTAGGGAGTGGGAAGGTTTTGGAAGGGATGGCAGGTAAATCACATTTGGGCATGTTAAAAGCCCTAGACACGTCCAGGAGGAGATATCACAGTGCCAGGCTGACATGTGCGATTGGATGGAGAGGGCCGGGTCAGACTGGAGAAGCAGATTTGTGACTCATCAGCAGGGCCGGCGACAGGGGGGGACTAGGGGGACAGGTGTACTGGGCCCCGGACTTAAGGGGGGCCCCCATGTTAGGACTCAGGAGTGCGCAGGCGGGGTGGAAACAGGGGATGCTCTGCAGAGCCCCCGGCGCGCGCGCGGCCGGCCACGTGCAAATCCCCCACCGGGCGGCCACCCCAGCGCTGTAGCCAAGTGCCCGCACCACACGGCAGACTCCACAGCGTGCCTGGCCGCCTGGTGTGCGGCGCTGACGGTGGCGGAGGCGCCGAGAAGGGAGCCGGCCTCGCCAAGGTAAGGGGGCAGGGGGCCCGGCCCCACTCGGGGGGCGGCTCCGGGGGGGCCTTTGGGCGGGCGGGCTCTGTGGTGAGTTCACCCCCTATGGGCGCTCGGGAGGTTCATTCATTGGCGTGGCTGGGCTGGGGGGCAGGCAAAGGGGCGGTGGGGGGGGAGGCCAAGCTAGGCGGGCGGGGAGGGGGCCAGGAGAATAGGCTGGATGGGGTGGGCGAGGCGTGGGTGGGGGAGGGAAGGCGGTTAGATGGGGGGAGGCTGGGCAGGGGTAAAGGAAGATCACCCCCAACAGCAGGGTGGGCCAGGCAGGGATGAGTGGGGAGGGGAGGAGGTTAGGCTGGGGGAGGAGATTAGGTTGGGTGGGCTGGGTCAGGCAGGGGGGGAAGGAGAATAGGCTGGGGGGGGGGAGGTGGGCCAGGCAGGGGTGGTGTGCTAGAGGCCGCCCGCACGCGCCGCGCGCCTCACGCCACCGTGCTACCGCCGACCGCACCTGGTACCCCACGACACTACACTCCCACTATGCCCGACCGGCAAGGCAGTCCCATGTAGGCCCAGGCGGGGCAGGGCGTGGGCGGCGGGAGACCGGCCGGGGGGGGGGGGGGGCACAAACGATCAGAGTACCGGGCCCCAAAATTTCTGTCGCCGGGCCTGCTCATCAGCACAGAGATAATAACTGAAGCATGAGAATGGCTGAAGTAACGTAGAGGAAGTGTTTGTAGGTAGAAGAGTGGGGCAATGGCCAGGACCTGTGTGAGAGATAAAGAGGAGGCCACTGAAAGAGAAACTGAATAAATCACTAGAAAGTTAGGAGGAGATTTGAGAGAGAATACAAGTGTGAAAGTTGAGGGTGGACAGATTTTAAGGAGGAGATTGTGATCAGTGGTGTGAAAAGCAGCCCGGAGTTTAAAGAGGATAATAATGCAGCAGTACCCTGATGTCTGGTCATGGAGAACCAGGCAGGGATCTTGGTGACAGCACAGGTGACATCAAATGCGGACAATTTCAATCAGCTGTGGTTATAGTTTATTTATTAATACATCTAGCACAGATGTAAGTAGATATTTTCCATATAACATACAAGATGTTTTTCCTAAATTCATTAAGTGTCATCTCAATAAGCCAGGAGTAACCCACTCCTCACCTTCCATAAATTTGCAAGTATGCCAAAAAATTGATGTTTCACTCAGAAGTTTGACAGAACAAAAACAGCTTGAAGCATGATCTACAGCAGGACTGCACAACATGCGGCCCAGGGGCCACATGTCGCCTGCACAGGCTCACTGTGTGGCTCGCGGGGGGTGAGTAGGGGTGGGGCAAGCCAAGCAGGGATGTGAGGGGAAGCAGATGGGGGCGGGGCGAGTGCGGGGCTTTTCGGCCTGCAGCTGGGTTTTTTGCAGTAATATGGCCCTCGCTGCTTTCTGAGTTGTGCAGGACTGATCTAGAGCTTGTCAAACAGACACTGACAGATAGTCACAAGGAGTGAGTTTCAAAGGCACAGGGTCTTCAGCTGAGAATGCCTTGCTGTCAGCTGTAGATAAACAAAACTCTAGGATGTGACAGAAAGAGAGCCCCAGCCGATCCCAACTCTTTGCCATGATGTAAGTAACAGGCCTGTACAGAACTAAACTTTTAATATTATTTAACTTTAGGCTTCTGTACTTTCAGACCTCTCTCTTTTTCTATGACAACTTCTACTTTGGAATCTCAAAGTGCTTCACAGCAGCCCTGGAGACAGCTAGCTATTTGTATCCCCTTTTTACAGATAGGGAAACTGAGGGACAGAACACTAAAGTGCCTTGTCCAAGGCCACACATGAAGTCTCTAACAGAATCAGGAATAGGTACCCCACTCCCAGTCAACCACAGTCCTTTGTTTTGTGTGGCTAATGCATAGACAATGGAAAACCACTAGCTTAATAGTAACAACTTTAAAAAGAAGAGCGGTGGTAATGTTTTCCACCATCCCGTGGCTGCAGAATTTGCCACAGAATTGTGCTTCAGGCTGCTTTCATTATCCCTCAAGACGAAACTGGCACAGAGTGAGCTCAGGATTGGGTGAGTGCAAAGGTCACCTTTGTACAGCTGTTCCTGAGCTGCTCTATACACTGTTTGGCCTGAAAGTACAAGTCTACTTTTGAAAAAATCACTTCTTTGCCCCTCCCCATAAGGAAGAGGAAGTGGAAATGACTCCACTGTGTCAGGGAGGGTCAGGATAATACTTATTCCTGCCTCAGTGCAGGGGATTGGACTAGATGAGCTATCAAGGTCCTTCCAGTCCTACATGTCTTTGCTTCTAAGAACTTCTCAGGCTTCTGGATGCAAAACTCACAAATCTCCATCCTCAACGTCCCAAGTGCCACCCACCACAATTAGCCGCTACTTTCAAAACCTCCAGCTGCCTCATTCCTGAGACATTTGTACTGATTGTGTAATATAATTTACTGAAAATCCTCAGCTTTCGGGTGTACTCGAAGCTGCCACAAATTTTCCACTTTGAAGTAGAACCATGCACAGGTGTTACAAAAGCCTAAAGGGCCCTGCTCCGGAATAGAGATCCAGCTTGCTGCAGGGTACACAGAGCATCAGCCCCGGGGCACTTCGTATCACATGATAAGTGGCCTATGACAAAGGCTTTATTCTGCCATAGTGTTTACAGGAGAGAAAGCAAGAAAGATG